>JABUQX010131676.1:27500-37985 GCA_015478945.1 Trachelipus rathkii
TCTATTGCGTTAAAAAAAAAAAAAAAAAAACTATCCACACTCTAATCAATCGAAACAATTGTCTTCTACACAATGATTACAACTTAAGAGCGTTGGTAGTCATTCTCGCCTTCACGATAATATATTGTCAATTTCAAATAAATTTGACAGCATGAGTGAAAAGGTATAGAGTGCCATTCACG
The DNA here is from genome assembly GCA_015478945.1 of Trachelipus rathkii. Lineage (NCBI taxonomy): Eukaryota > Metazoa > Arthropoda > Malacostraca > Isopoda > Trachelipodidae > Trachelipus > Trachelipus rathkii. The sequence continues at coordinate 27,683 of JABUQX010131676.1, forward strand.
CTGCTAATTCTCAAGGTGTGCTAAAACGAGTTATAATAAACGAAAATATATTACCAATAATACAAGAATCTATAGATAGAGGTATTGAATACTAATATATAACTATGATATATATACTTAATATAATATATAGATATATAATAGATTAACAGAAAATAAAGTGAGTTGTGTAATAAGTTAATATGAACAATTTCTATATTCGATATTGATATTTGATATTAACTCTAGTGAAACAGAACCAATATAAGCTATTATATACTTATATTTAATACTATCGTAAATGTTCGTCTGTATGCATTGTTAGTTATATACTATTATTTAATAGATTTTTAGGATGTTGCCAATTATCTACAGTTAGTAATAGTATTCTGAACTCTCCGATTCGTCAAAATGGCCTGATAAAATGCTTAGTCATGTATTCTGCTTATTGTCCGAACTATTCGGGCCCGAATAAACTTGGAGCTTTATAAAACAATAAATTACCATTATCTATGTATGAAGAATTTTTTCAATTAAAATTATATTCTATTTAGACATTATTTCTCAAAAAAAATAAAAAATATAGCCAAATTTTGTAGCAATATGGCGAAAATCTTTCATTTGTCAGATCCTATAAGTGTCTTTGACATTTTTCAATATACTCTAAAAAATAGAATTCATTTAGTCAAAGGGAAATGGACAACACTGTGGTAGCTGTGACTATGTTATAAAGTTTATGCTCGTGCTCATCATCATTTACTTTTATTCACATGATCAACTAGCATTCAACAATTTCAATATTATGTATTGTGTCAGGCAATTTATTGATGTGAAAAACAGAAGTCTTAAAGTAGTATTACTTCCAATGTACATTGCTAATAATGCATTTATGCGCTCTCATGTTTTACCATTGCAGCGAGCGATTGCAGCTCAAAAGCTAAATAACTTTATCGAGATACAGATACTGAAAGTCAATAACATCATATATATTGATCATTAGACATTCTACACGGCTTAACACATATATTTATGATATGCTTAAATAGTATTTTTTGAACAGTTAATTAAAGTGCAATAACCCATTAACCATAATAGCTAGCATGATATGTTCTGAAAGAGCAAAATCAAAGAGAATGTTGACCTATTTTCGGAATATTAAGCTGGTCAAATGAATTTCCATGTTACTGAGCCTAGTCTAATCTGACAACACACCGATCACAACAAGCAGTTATAACTATTACTGTGAAATAACAGCTCGCCCAAGTGACCCTCCAATATTGCCATTTAGACAATAAATTAGTTTATAAATAAGGCAATTAAAAGCAAAATCGTCAGTGATATATATTGACTACTCGTTTGAAGACTTAATAAATCGTAGGAAAAAAGTCTATGATACTGATAATGTTGCTCGCATGTCAGTGACAATTGAAATTGCATTGGTTTACTCATATCATAATTGTCAAACACTTCAAGTGATTTATAACAGTAAATAAAATAATGTGGCGTAGTTAAGGTTGTAAGAAATGCTATATAATTTTTGAGTCTCGCTGAAAACACTCCTTGCTGTTACGGATGATTACTTAGTGGATAAATAGTGGTAAGCTGTATATGACTCGTCATTTCACTTTCATGTTATTAATATGTGTGTTAGAGAGAGTATTGTTTAAATGTAAATTTTTTAACGTTATAAACAAAGCTTAGACAGAAAATATTTAGAAGAAGAGAGAAAAAAGATATTATTCACGCTCTTGCTGAAACGAAACTAAGTAAGAATTATTAGTATCATTAAATGTAAAGAATCTACAATTACAGGGTTTAAAAAATAAACATCAAAAGTTATTTTAAAATAATAATAAAGTGAAACTACAAAGTATAAGAAAGAACAATGAAAATGTTTCTCACAAGATCAAGTAGAGTAAAAAAACTAATAGAAAATAGATTAGACTTTGAAATTGTATACTCATATATAAAACAAAAATTACCTGAAACGTAGTAGAAATATATATCCAAATCTTGAAGAAATATTTTAAATCAAAGTATTATAATAAAATAAAGTTTACTTTCTATATTATTACTAACCTCACCATTATGAAAATGAGAAAAAGAATAAGACAGTAGTAAAACACATTGATCTATTAAAGAGTGTCTCACACTATCAAACAGTTTATCGTTATATAATATTTTTAACTACGAAAACTGTTCAATTTCATTAATTAATTAATTTGAGTCTTTTGATTATTTGGTAGAATATAAGTTTATAGTGAACTTTTTTTATACTTTTAGTTTAAATGATTATAAATGAAAGTATCTATGTCGAGGGTGCACGTATTTCCTCATTTGATTATTGAGCTGCTTTAGTCATTTTTGTGAGGGGTCTCGTCTCCTCACTGCATTTGTGAGATATTGTGTAACACAATGTAAAATTTATAGTTTTTTAATCTTTTCCAATTTCACAGTTGGAACATTATATATATTACTTACTTATTATATATATATTATTTTTTCATCAAGGTAATGGAATGTATTATGAGTTAGCGACTATTATTGATATTATAATAAAAGAATATTAATATTAAAAAATATTATATTATATAGATATATGATCTAAGTACATAATATATTTCAGTGGATATATGAAGGAGAAAAACAAATGCGCGGAAGATGATAGTACAGTCTTTTGATAGAGTTTATGTTAAACATATAATACCACTATGAATAAAGATAATATATAAGAAACAAAGAAACATGTATATTAGAGGTAATGAGCTTAAGTTTGATTTTAATACCCACAAAATGTATACTCTAGTATAATAGATTGTACTCTCTCTATTCGTAGACGATCACTGGCATAGCGTCTCATAGCGAGAATATCCACTCATTCAGACTATCCAACAAAGACTCCCAAAATATTGATATCCCACTTGTCCTTATTAGACGTCATCCTAGAACTTTGGATCTATCGATTCACCAAGTATTATACCCTGCTCATCACAACATCATCTAAGCTATCCGGAAATTTCTGTATTGGAGAATGTAAGTAGTGCAAGCGGTATATAACTATTCTACATCCGATGAGAAGAAAAACTTTTTAGCAGTCCGTACAAGTTATTTATTTCTCGCTTTTCTTTTGTCCCGGAAGAATTCTTGCACATCTGAAAAGCATTCCACGCTCTTCCTCTATAACCACATCGGTTGTATGTAGCTGAAGCAGCCATACGGAGGATGTCCTTATTTTTTTGGGCCAGCAAAATTTCCCGCATTTTTTCTCTCGTCACTAGATCCAGGCATGAGGTCAGGCAAGATGAGAGCGTATTGGTTGATTTGCAATTTACTGAGCTATCAGAGCCTTCACCCAAATGTACTATACAACATCTATTTTTGTTTATTGTGTAAGATGTAAAGTGTGTTTCTTTCTCTGTGACAATTTAGTTCCACGGACCATTTGCACTGTTCACCGAAGATAAAAGGAGTACCCTGACATGCCACCAAGCCATATGTGTGTCCTCTAGGTAACCTTTACTCAACCGACTTCGCAAGGAACCGCGATGCAAGAGCTAAAAGATTTCGGGGGAAAGCGCTGGCGTGGACTAACCGAGCAAAAAGGGAACCAGGTGGAACGATAAACAATGTTCTTCAGGACCAAAAAAATAAACACGTCTCATATAATACTGACGGAGTTTAATAGCGGACTTCTACATCTAAACAGATTGTACAAAGTTCTTTTTTATCTAAACAATAACAAGAAAGTGTTTACGCTAATGGTCCAGCGTAACACATCACAATGAGGAATAACAGCAGCGAAAGTTGTTATTTTTTTAAAAGGCACAAAAAACAATGACGCGCCACGCAGCGCGCATTTCGTAAAGAAGTGCTAAGGCGAATTAATAAAAATAACCAAGAGAAATAAAGTAAGGGTTTCGTTTCACTTGTCTAACTTAAAACAGACACAAGACCAGTTTGGTAAACCCCCTCATGTAGAGCAACGTCAAGACCACACACAATTAAAACATAAAATTAAGATGAACTATGCTGTTGCCTTATGTGCTAGTTTTCTATTTTGCATTTCTAACAAACACACGAAAACCATCAGACGTTTCTGTCAAAAATAAACCCGTCGAACAAGAATCTCAAAAAGCACCAGGAATAAAAAACACCATCGCGAACATAGATACGGTACCATAGATCCGTATCGTTTAAGATACCACTCGATGATGACCATGCCACTCCAGCACGCATCCAAGTCATATGCATTAAAACGTACACACTTCAACTTCGTATGTACGGACCGCTTCATGTAGAACACGGTCGTCTTAGGGATATAGCAGCGAACTTTACTCTAGACGTTAAGTATGAAACAGAACCTCGATATGGAGGTTCACTTACTAGCAAGATTGTTATCCGTATTGATATAGGCTAAAAACACTCAGTGAGCACCGAAAACAATACATCAGAAGCAGAATATAGAGGAATCAGCACCGCCATTACAATATCGCCGACAAAATTCCTGTCCATAATTAAGACGTGGTCATCCTTTCGTTGGTGAACAGTGAAGTTTTGGCTCTAGAGGTACAATTCATTGGGATTTCAAGCAACCATTACGATGCGCGATGAATTGATGTCTCACATTTGTATAAGGGCCAAACGTTGTGTCCGTAAAGTGGCTGACGGCGATACTAGTTACCAGGAGGCGGGACGCATATTACGAGTCTCTCAGTTCGACATCCCTAATATTAATTATACTAAGAAGTATGATAATTATAAGGTTGAACGAAGTTTTTGAATAAATGATTATATACAAAGAGTATTACAGGGTAGTTGAATACGTCAGAAATAATTGAAGTATATTAGAATAATAGAAAAACAAGAGAGATAAGATAAATCTGGATATAGATAAGATAATGTTTTTGAAAAACGTTAGAACAAAAGAGATAAGTGTATAAGGATTAACTCTGATATGTATCAGTGCGCAAAACACGGTCCAAATGGAGAAATTGAAGCAACGTGAAAAAAGAAAAACAGAGAACACGAGGCCAGTAGGAGGAAAGAAATAAAGTAGGGTAGAATGAGTAAAGAGGATGGAAAATAAATGAGATAAAAAATAGATGCAGTATGAGAAACGAGATATATTAACTTACAGGTTTAATGGACTGGTTAGGTTAAGGTATAGGAACTATTGTATTTAAGGATGATTAAGCAGAGGTATAATTGAGTAGTTCTATGGATCAATGAAAGTGGAGTATGTATGTTGATTAGCAAATGTGTAGGAGTGGTTAAGTAGAATGTTAAGGTATCGCTAAGGATATAAGGGATGAATATGGGTCCATACCTACATAACAAACAGGGTGTATTATAAGATAATGTTTATCGTGTCAATCATGAAAAAAGTGATTGAAACGAAAGGTGGAAAACAGCCGTCAAAAAAGTCAGTTAAAATCTATGCGATAGTCGCTAGGCAATGAGGAAAATCAGATCTCGCTCGTCATGAAAAGGAATAGTTATGCATATCAAAGAGGTTGACATTATAACGCACCTCACCCACTCCAAAACACGCAGAGCATACCCTTTCGTTTAAGCCATAGATCACAAAAACAGGTTTTCGGTTGCCTTAACAGCTAGCGATTAACTATTGCGATTTGGATCGTAGCAACGCCACCAGAATAAGCTGCATCGAATGAAGAATATGGATATCGTTAAAGAAAATTATACAAAGCAATATAAGATTTGCATTTGTAAATTAAAGTGGTAATTATTTGTTTGGAAATATATATACTAGGTTATATTAAGTCATTAGAATGTTTAATGTTTATCGTTAAATTTAACCAAAACAGGAAGAAATTTGTATACCCATTTGTTTCCCCTTAAATAAATACTAGGTGATATTATAAATTATTAAAATTTCCAAGTTTAGTAAATTTCTTCAATGCCAACTTAGAGAAATGTAAAATATTAATAAAATTGATAATTATTATGTACAAATTTTTACAAAATAGTTGTGTAATGATTATTATTCAAGCCTTATATAAATATAGAAAAGCCTTTTGTTACGTTAGCATCATATATCAATAAAAATGCATGCTAAATTAAGTATATATACAACCTTAGAGATTACCTTCATAGAATAGTAGTAAATAATATATAAAACAATACGTAATTAAAAGAGATAAACATATATATTACAATCACTGAATTAATCGTTAAATATTATAAAAATATAATAATACATAATAACAATTTATAGATATAGATAATTATATTATTAGATAACTATATTACTAGATAACTAAATTACTAGATCTAATCAAAGCACTAATGAAGGGGTAAAATTAACCTACTACTCTTATTACCGAAAATCCATTAAATGATTAGTATTAGATCTCAATATGTTGAGTATTTGATATTTTTTTGATCCTTGTGAATGTCATTGAATTTATTTAATGTTGATATTATAATCACAGTATATAATATTAATAAATCATTGTCACTATGTTATTTGTAGTATAAGCTGTTTTGTGAAAGACTAAAAGTTTATAAACTTATTTGTTTCACTTCATTTTTAAAAATGTTCTATGTTTTCTTTCGCTCTATTGTGTTTAGAACCAAGACTTCCGAGTTACAAGGATATTCTTATTTTTGCATCTTTGATTAACATTTTGCGGTTCATATGTTAATGACAAACACATCAGTATTGATTAGATAGTAAAAACGTTCTCAGAACTTAATAAACTGCAATAAAATTAAAGTTATAATAAAAAATTATGAGAGAGAGAGATATTGTTAATAACATAATTTAAATCATTCTGTTAAAGAATGACAAGATAAAATAAATAATAATTTCACTCAAAATAGAGAGAGATAATATAGAATACATGTATAGCAAGGAGAAATCGATATTTACACGAATTACTAGGAATGTACAGGTTACTTGCTGTGCTTACCACGTCTATATGATATGTTAGTTAATATTATGACTTAGTAGCTTATAGATATGAGATTACAGTTTTAGTAATGAGGTAAAAATCTGTTTTATTCGTTAGTTTAGTAAAGATGATGTGGTGGTTTAGTGGAAGTGTACGTAATATAGTTTATTACGTATAGTTCAGTATATGGTTGTATATATATGCATTATAATGTCTATGCACTATTTATATGATGTGAAACTTATTTGATTACGTTGCATTAATCAATTTTGCACAATATATAAAGGCGACAAGGCATCGGCTCCAGCCAGGGTATCAGAATAAATCAGACCAAGAAGGACGAAGTGGGAGCACCCACTGGGTTAAACTCGAGTGGACACAACAGCCGAAGGCGCCTAACCTTAAGAATTAAATTATGAATTACTATTATGTTATAGTAATAAATTATTCCGAGGAGATTGGGGTATAAGAGGAGAAGAGGGAGGTAGAGGAGAAGAAGATGGATGTGTATAGTAGAGAGATGATTACCGAGAGATTTACTAGTTGATTGTAAGAAGGAGATTGATCTTTAATATAACCACAAATTCTTAAGTATTATATATATATTAAAAATCTAGAATTAATTTATTTAATAGTAAAAACAAACTTTTTAATAATCTAAATAAAAAACAAATAGAAATTAAATTATTTTTATATTATATATATATTAATATAGAATAAATAATATATAAATATATATATATTAATATTAAATAATAATAAATATAATATAATGACATATGTTAACTCTCAGATTCGTTTCAATGCATGACTAATATTACGCTTCAAATATATAAAATGTTTTAATGTTATGCAATAAATACATATATATATATATATATAATATAATATAATATATATATTATATATTATATAATATATATTAATATATTATTAAAAGAATAATATTATATATTATTCTTTGATGCTCTGGTGTGTAAGAATAATCTGATCTTTACTTGGTTGGCTGATTTCAGTAACAAGCGCTGAGCGCAATATGCATTACCTTTTTATATATTTTAATTAATATTATTATGATTATAACAATTAATTAAATATATTATAGATATTACTTAATGATCAATTGATAAATATATCATATCTTAGGATACATTAGGGGAATCAGAATATTACCTTGGTTGAAGGAAATAGTGGGCTCCGAACTTATAGTATATTTTGGCGTAGTAATCATTTTAAAATTTTGTCGGGTAGAGGATGTTTAGTATTCGTGAGAAGGCGCTTAAAGGCCAGTCTCATACAGTGGTGTGGGATGTCTACTGAGTCCTTAATAACGAATGAGGATCATACATTTGTATCTAATTGTTTTTTTTCTCTTTATTAACCATGAAAAAATCAGCTGGTATAGGAATATGATTTTTAAAGGTTAGTGCCATATAGGAAACAATTCTTTTTTAGGAAAAAAAGAATAGTAGTAATAAAAAAAAAAAAGCCTCTTTAAAATTACGATATTTAATAATAGAGACCCAATCTAGGCAAAATAATTAAAGTGATAGCACAGCAAAAAAAGGATGGGTTTAACATGGTTCTATGCTCCTAGGTTATGTTTTTTGTTAGAGCTATATTATGTAGACCAACTATTTTAAATCAAATAAGAGAATGGTCTATATATGAGTGAAATATAATTTTGTTTCAATTTATTTAAAGGCAAGTTTAATTTTTAATTTTTTTAATATTTTTTATTATTTTTATTTTATATTTATTTCTATTTTCTAATGGTATCGAAGAAGATATACAATTTCTGATATTTATTGGAAATTATATATTATACAATAAGGTTTTACGGTTTTCATTAGAGAATTATTCGTTGCCAGATATATTTTTATACATAGGTTTGTAAGTTCCCGGGAGAGATTCCCCCTTTGGGGTGTGTTGCGCTATTTAATACATTAGAACCCAATAAATGGATATTTGATACAACCTTGTAGCACAAAGAGGGCAGTATCTTCACGATGAGTTGAGTGTGGAGATTTTCTAAATTCAGGTTTGTTAGTTTTCGTACCCCCTTTTTTCTTGCCTCTTCTAGTGACTACTCACGCTTTCAGCTTCTTTCCTCTATGAAAAATCAATAATAGAAACACTTATCCACAGAGCCAACAATATATATTGATGCTGAAATAAGTATACCATTAGAGATAGAGTAGCGAAATATACCGATTTAAGCTTTACTCGATTCTTATGTTACAGTATTTTAATAGGTTTATGGATAGGTCGCGGAGAAAACACAACTACAATGTATGCTTCAGCAAAAATTCAACACTGTTTCAGCAGATTATGATACTAACTTATATATATAGATATATATATGATAAGTAGAGTATGTATAATAATATATAGAATAATATATTTAAACAGTTTTCTTAACTCATTTTTTCAAAAGACTTTATATAAAACATTTAATATAAACCGAAGTGTTTCACAGACCTACAACATTACAATTTAAATATCAATCTAGGATAGACTTCTGACCTCGACAACAACACACAGCACCCACACACACATGCAGCACATCGACCACATCGCCATCCCCATTCCATGAGAATCAAGTAAATTGAAGTGGAACTCACTATAACCAATAAACATTTTCAACGAAACGTTCATCAGCGCTAGGTAATATACAGAAATACAAACTGCTTAACACCCCAGTGGTAGCTATGATACCGCACTAATCACACACATAGATCATGCACAAGGAGAAGCAGCACCACACCCTAACTACTCATACTCATTAGGAGTAAGTTTCGTAATTACGAGATTGTATAACAATATTTTCAAGAATTGGGAGTGATTAGAAAATAGAAGGTACCCTGTGAATCCCAATATACTGATTAGGCCTTAATTAGGTACTTAGGGACTATTTTATAGAAGACAACATAATATGATGTGAGAGAGAAAGCCGGAGTACCTAACAGGAAAATAAGCGTAGGTATGACTGTATGCAATCTAATCACGCTGGCAGCTATACAATGTTCCGGATAGGTCCAATAGTATCAGAGATATAAGACCAGGATATTAAGCGAAATCAGCGAGAATCCGACGTTATAGAGTCCAACCCAAATGAGTTGGATCTCAAGTAAAAATTTTAACATTGAGGTTAATGTTTCATTATTTCAGATAAGACTAATATACATACGCTTTCAGAGATATAATGATTTATAGGGTGTATAATTGATAAAATCCGGAAGTATTCTCTAAGACGCTTTTCAGTTCTACAGTCACAATATAGTTCATGGTTATTTACTTATTCTGATTAAGTAAGTCACGAATCTTCCCCGCTGACAGGATAGATAATCTTTTAGAAGTTCTCTACTTATAAAGTTTAACTTACTCAGTATATCATAACCAATGGA
>JABUQX010131677.1:0-2500 GCA_015478945.1 Trachelipus rathkii
ATATATATAATATAATTATATATATATTATATATATATATATAATATATATATTATATATTATAATATATATATATTATAATTATAATAATATATATAATATATTACATATATATATATATATATTATATATTATATTAATATATATATATATATATTATAATATATATATATATTAATATATAATATAATATATATATAATATATAATATATATATATATATATATATATATATATATAATAGAAGCCAATAATGAGGTCTCGAAAGAACGGTGTTTGGATTTGAATAAGGAGGAAAAAAGAATACTTAAAAATGCATACGTAAGAGGAAGAAAGAAATAAATGAACAGTTTAGAAGGAGGATGAATGGAGACTTACAAGGGAATAGGAAGCTCTTTTGGAAGGAAGCGCGAAAGGTTAAGAATGAGAATAGGAGGAATCTGCTTAGAATAATGAACAGGGATGATACTTTCGTAACTAAGGAAATGAACGTGATGAGAATGTGAAGTTAACACTTTGAAAATCTGCATAACATTGGCAGTAATGAACAGATGATAGTGAATGTTTGTGTGGGTTTGTTGGTGCAAGAAGGAATTGGTATTTTGGGGATGAGGCCATTAGTAAGGAGGAGGTAACGGGTAGAGTGATAAAGTTGAAGAATGGTAAATCTACAGGCATGGATGAAATCACTGATGAAATGATTAAGAACGAAGGCGAGATGGTGTTTTGAGTGAATTTGGAAGTTGTGTAACAAAACGTTTATGGAGGGTATTGTTCCGAGGGATTGGAGAAGAGCAGTAATACTACCCTTATAAAAGGGTAAGGGGATAAGGGTAATTTTAGAAATTATAGGGGAATTAAGTTATTGGGTGTTGTAGGGATGATATATGCGGTATTTTGGTAGAAAGAGTGCGTCGAGTGACTGAGGGACTAATTGGTGAAGAACAAGGTACGTTTAAAAGTGGTAGAGGATGTGTAGATCAAATCTTTACCTTAAAACAAATAATTGAGAAAATGAGAGGGAAGAAGAATAAATTGTATTTAGGTTTTATGGTTTTGCAACAGGCGTATAATAGGATTAATAGAGAAGCTCTAAGGCAGGTGTTAGAGATATATGGCGTTGGTGATAGGCTTCTGAAAGGAATCAAAAGTATGTATGACGATAGTAAAGCGTATGCAAGAATAAATGGAGATGAAAAGTGATTTTTTTTAATATTAATACAGGAGTGGGGCAGAGATGTATTATGTCTCCTTGATTATTCAACTTGTTTATGGATAGAGTTATTAGAGAATTAGAGGTGGGGGTGGGAGGGAAGGGTGTTAGAATGATGGATAATGGGGGAGAGTGGAGGGTTCCCTACCTATTATATGCGCATGATTTGGTTTTGTGTGGCGAACCAGAAAAGAGTTTGAGAGGATTGTTAGAAGTATTTTTCAGGGTGTGTTAAAGGAGGGGTTTGAAAGTAAACATAGATAAGAGTAAGGTTATTTTTGTGAATGAGGACAGTCCTCGGTGTGAAGTTATGTTAGATGGTGAGCAGGTGGAAGCGTCTGAGATTAAATATTTAGGATATATGTTGGATGAAAAGAGAACGGATGATATAGAGTGTAGTAGGAAAGTTGTGAATGGTAGGAAGGTGGCTGGAGCAATTAAATCGTTGGTGGATATAAAGGGACTAAGTCTTGAGTGCGCTAGGGTCTTACATGTTACTTACTGTTACCTGTGTTAATGTATAGTAACCAAACTATCGTCTGGAATAAGAGATATAGATCTAAAGTACAATGTGTTCAGATGGACAATTTTAGGGGTGTGTTAGGTGTGAGAAGAATTAATAAAATGAAGAACGAACGCATTAGGGTTTTGTGTGGTGCGAAGAAAGGAGTAAATGAGAGAATAAATGAAAGTAGATTGAGATGGTTTGGTCATGTGGAAAGGATGTATGATAGTCGGTTGGTTAAGCGGATATATGGTGGTGAGTGTGTTGTGAATCGACCAGCCGGGAGACGGAAGAAAAACTGGATTGAGTCAGTAAAGGAATGCCTGGAGGAGAGAAATGTGAGTTTGGCAGAGGCTAGAAGAAAGGTGCATAAAATAGGAGTGAATGGCGGGATTTTGTAATTGGGTATGGTTATGGCCCACTAGGGCCAAGTGATGAACCCTACACTGACGAGATGCCATAGTGAGGGTCCATGAATGTGTTGGGAATCGACCAGCTGGGAGATCGAAGAAAAAGTGGATTGAGTCATGAAAGAAGTGCCTGGAGGAGAGAAATGTGAGTTTAGCAGAGACGGGAAGAAAGGTGCATAATAGGAGTGAATTCCGGGGTTTTGTGAAGGGGTATGGTTGTGGCCCACATGGGAGAAGCGATGAACCCTACACTGACGAGATGCCATTATGATGTTCCGTCGCTGTCCCGTGAAACTCTAGGGTGGAATTTTTCTGACTGAGATGAGTTATCTCTAAAAGATATAAAGGGGGTGGTATGGCTGGGCTTTCCTT
>JABUQX010131677.1:7500-20485 GCA_015478945.1 Trachelipus rathkii
CCAAGGGAGTGCCATGAGTGCCAAGTGAGTGCCACATAGTGCGCAATGAGTGACATAGTGCCAACTGATTGCCACTTTTTTCAAGCCTTTTCTAGCCTTCCCTGAGCCTAGAATAGCCCTAATATGGGTGTCTACCCCTAGGGTTATAAGGTATGAGGATTCGATTGGTGTATATTACAAGTTGCTTAGGATGCTTCCTACTTTGAGTTAGTCTTTTTCTAACACTTTTAGCACGACAGAATATATATCTTATCACACATTCACTATGACATTATACACACTATGACACTTACATTAAACCATATACACTTACACTCACACCGCACACACAGATTACACTTACACCTTTACACTCACACACCGTCGATTATTTTGATGCCTGCAACTTTGGATGACTCAACTTTGATGCCTCAACTTTGAATGTTCAGCATAAATGCCTCAGCATTGATGCCTTAAAATTTTGAAGGTTCATCTTTGATGACTCATCTTTGAATGCTCATCTTTGATACCATCTATTTGATGATTCATCTTTGAAATCTTCTTTGATGACTCATCTTTTGTCTACCTCTAGATCATAAACTGCCCACCAGGCCGCAGCAAACCCCCTACCCCGCAAGGATGAAGGCCGCGTGCACCCGCAGGCGCAATATTCCCGCGCGAATGAAAAATATATATACTATAAGTCATTCATTTTTATTTATACTTAAACATTTCAAAGAATTTCTTTTCAAATATACTGTAACTCATTACAGACCTATTATTTAACACATATATTTATTAACATTATTTTTTACTTAATACTTTTTACTTAATACTTTTTAATTTATTAATTTTTTAAAAATTGTATGTATGAAGAAAAAACCAGAGTGCCTGATATATAAACATTTTATTTACTACAATTGTACGAAATTTTATTAAAAACATTAACATTACATACCTTAAAGCAGTAAAGCAGTAAAACAATAGAGGTGTTACCTAAGCCGCCCAAGAGGGGATTAGTATGCTTTTGTTTAACTGCTTTACTGCTTTAACTCCTATGTTTTACTGTTTTAACTCATATGTTTTACTGCTTTAACTCACATATTTATTAAAATTACATACCTTAAAGCAGTAAATCAGTAAAACAATAGAGGTGTTACCTAACACCTAGGGGGGATTAGTATGCTTTTGTTTTACTGCTTTACTGCTTTAAACTCATGTTTTAACTGCTGTTAACTGCAATGTTTTATCTTGCTTTAACTCATATGTTTTACTGCTTTTAACTCACATTTTAATAACATTACATACCTTAAAGCAGTAAAATGCCAATTTGTAAATCAAATAGGGGTGACCTAACACCAAGGGGGGGGATTAGTATGCTTTTTGTTTTTACTGCTTACTGCTTTAACTCATGTTTTACTGCTTTAACTTTCTGCTTTACTGCTTTAACTCATGTTTTACTGCTTTAACTTTCTGCTTTACTGCTTTAACTTTCTGCTTTACTGCTTTAACTTTCTGCTTTACTGCTTTAACTTTCTGCTTTACTGGTTTTTAACTCATATATTTATTAAAACATTATGTTTTTTTATTTTGTTTTAATACTTTTTATTTATTTTATTATTATTTTTATTATTTTTATTATTATTTTTATTATTTTTATTATTTTATTTTTATTTTTATTATTATACTTAGTGTTATTTACTTCATGCCTATTGTTATTATTATTTAGAACACACATACACACACACACACCACACACACACACACACACACACACACACACACACACACACTTACATACACTTACACTTATACACACTTACTATGACATTTATACACACATTCACTATGACACTTACAATTTCCCCATAGACACTACATTTACACTTATACCACATGTGGTCACACACACCAAAACACACACAGCACACTTACACTTAATTAAACACATTCAAATAATGATTACTTATACACACAATTCACTATGACACTTACATTTGTCCTTTAGACACTTTACATTTACACTAACACACACACAGCTTTACTTACACTCACACACAGAATTTTACTAACACTCACACAGATTTACTTAGCACTCACACACAGATTTACTTACACAAACACACACACACATAACTAACTATTGTTATTATTATTTAGCACACACACACACACAAACAGATCACACAACACACATACACACACACGCACAACTCACTTACACATATAACGTACAATTTATTAAAACATTTTATGTTTTAATTAAACACGTACATTTAATATTACTCATTCAAATATAACTAAAATTATTTCAAAGTTTCTTAAAAACTTCTATAATAAATCAATCATTATCTTTGAAACAAAGAATTTATTATTAACTGTTAATACTTTTTTTGTTTATAAATTTTATAACTATCAAGTTTTAAAATAAATTTTTACTAAAATTTTATGAAATTTTATTAAAACATATATTTTACGTACCTTAAAGCAATAAATCAGTAAAATTCAGTAAAGGACAGCCCCTAGCACGCCCTCCTAAATCAAGCTATGCGCACGTTTTGGTTCTATTGCTTACTGCTTTAACATCATCTTTATCATGTAATAAGTATAAAATAACAAAATAAGTTCTTCTCTGCTAACATAACATGTAATTTATTAAAAATCATTCTAAGTTTTATTTAAAAATAACAATTATTCACTTACTTTTATATTATTCGCTCGATTGTTAACTAAAAATATTTCAAAGTTTTTGAAAGATTTGTGTTTTTCTTTATTATTATTATTTTTATCTATGTACATTGAACAATACATCACGAGAAAACACAACAACCCGCACTCCTTACAGATACGAAACTGACCTCCCTCTGTGTAAAATGTGTTGAAATAACTACTTAGGTCTAAATTTTTAGGGATAATGCCTTTTTTGTAACCGCGGGGCCGATTTAAGCCTAATTCCAGTCAAAATATATTTCAAAACTGACCTTTTCTGTTAAATGTGGTGGCAATAACGTAACGTTAGGCCTAAATTTAGGATAAGCCTTTTTGTAGAACGGGCTAATTTAATCCTAATACAAGGTCAAAAGGTAATTCCCGTATAGACAAGAATCATTGTTATTATTATTTTTATAAATATATTTCAAACTGAAACATGCTGGATCGGTAAGATCCTTTAAGCAGGTAAAAAGGAAATGTTTTCCTTACTTGTGATTGGTCGGGGTAATCCTTATCTCTATATGACCTCGTATGTGATTGGTCGAGAATTATTTTATCGTCTTTTGAAAATTAACTTTGTTCTTTAAACTTGTATTTGAACAGGTGTGTGTTTTATTATCTTTTAGACCCAAACTCATTTTAAAATCATAGTCATTTTAGCTGTTAAGCGGTGCACAAGTTATCTGATTTTTATTAAAAGTGTTTTATTTTTACTAAGTGTATATCATATTTATAATAAATACTTACATTGAGGAATAATTATTAATTTCACTAGAATAGATAATAATTAATTCACTAGTTCATAAGCTAACCACCAGGGCTCAGCATGAGCCCTCCGCGCAAAGACAGCCAACCCCGCAACCGCTGGTGCGTCCCGCCGCGTCCCCGCCCGCCGCGTCCCCGCCCGCCGCGTGCGCCCGCAGGCGCAATATTTCCGCGTTCCCGCCCGCCGCGTGCGCCCGCAGGCGCAATATTCCCGCGCGCATTATTATTTAGAACACACATACACACACACACACACACACACACACACACACACACACACCACACACACACAACACACACACACACACACACGCACACTCACTTACACATATAACGTATAATTTATTAAAACATTTTATTTTTATTTTATTATTAAATAGCTTCAGTGTTATTTACTTTCATCCCCTATTGTTATATTATTTTAGAACCACATACACAACACGCACACATACACACACACACACACACGCCACACACAACACACACACACACACACACACACACACCACACACACACTCACTTACACATATAACGTATAATTTATTAAAACATTTTATTTTTATTTTATATACTTAGTGTTATTAAACTTCATCCCTAATTGTTAATTATATTTAGACACCATACACAAACACGCACACCATACCACACACACACTACACTCACACGCACACTCACTTCCACATATAGCGTATAATTTATTTAAAACATTTTTGTATGTTAAATGTTCATAGTTTTAATACAGCATTTACATGAACCAAAGTCAGTAATACTCAACACACCCACGACACATACACACACACAACTTACACACACACACCATATACGCTCGATAATTTTTTGATCGCGTCAACTTTGATGGCCTCAGCTTTTGATGCCTCAACTTTGATGTCTCAAGTTTTGTGCCTGCAACTTTTATGCCTCAAGCTTTTGGATGCTCAACTTTTGATAACCTCAGCTTTTTGATACCTCAGCTTTGATGCCTCAACTTTAATAACTTAGCTTTGGTACCTCAGCTTTAGTGGCTCATCTTTGATGACTCATCTTTGATGGCTTCATCTTTGATACCACCTATATTGATGATTCAGCTTATAGTTACACTTACCATAGACACTTACACTTACACTTATACACACATACACTATATCTCTTATTCACACATACGCACATACACATAGACACTTACGTTCACCCATAGACACTTACACTCACCCGCACACACAATATATATATATATATATATATATATATATATATATTTATATACAGGGATATTAATATTATAATATATTAATATATATATATATATATATAATATTTTATATATATATATATATTTCATTCGCGCGGGAATATTGCGGCCTGCGGGCGCACGCGGCGGGCGGGAACGGCGGAAATATTGCGCCTGCGGGCCGACGCGGCGGCGGGTACGGCGGCGGCGGGCGGCGACGCGGCGGGACGCAACCAGCGGGTGCAGGGCCTGTCTGCCTTTGCGGGTGGGGCTCATGCTGAGCCTTGGTGGTTAGCTTATGAACTAGTGAATTAATTATTATCTATTCTAGTGAAATTAATAATTATTCCTCAATGTAAGTATTTATTATAAATATGATATACACTTAGTAAAAAATAAAACACTTTTAATACAAATCAGATAACTTGTGCACCGCTAAACAGCTAAAATAACTATGATTTTAAAATGAGTTTGGGTCTAAAAAATAATAAAACACAAACCTGCTCAAATACAAGTTTAAAAGAACAAAGTTAATTTTTCAAAAAGCCGTAAATAATTCTCGACGCAATCACATACGAAGGTCATATAAGAGATAAGGATTACCCCGACCAATCAAAAAAAGGAAAAAAAAAACATTTTTTTTTTTTCCTTTTTACACTAGCTAGGATCTTTCCGATCCAGCATGTTTCAGTTTGAAAAATATTTATATAAAAAAACTAATAATAACAATGATTCTTGTCTAAACTGGAATTACCTTTTGACCTTGTATTAGGATTAAATTAGCCCGTCTACAAAAAGGCTTATCCTAAATTTAGGCCTAAATTAGGCCTAACGTAGTTATTGCACCACATTTTACAGAAAAAGGTCAGTTTGAAATATATATTTTTTGACCTGGAATTGGCTTAAATCGGCCCGGGTTACAAAAAAAGGATTATCCTAAATTTAGACCTAAGGTAGTTTTCAACACATTTTACAGGAAGAGGTCATTTTCGTATCTGTAAGGAGTGCGGGTTGTTGTTTTTTCTCGGGATGGATTGTCAATGTACATAGATAACAATAATAATATAAAGAAAATCCGCATTATTTAAAAAACTTTGAAATATTTTTAGTTAACTTCGAGTGAATATATAAATGTTAGTGAATAATTGTTATTTTTTAAATAAAAACTTAGAAATGATTTTAATAAAATACAAGTTATGTTGGCAGAGAAGAACTTATTTTGTTATTTTATCTTATTACTGGATAAAGATGATGTAAAAGCAGTAGTCAATGAACAAAACGTGCATAGGCTTGATTAAGAGGGGTGCTAGGGGGCTGTCCATTATGATTTAACTGATTTATTGCTTTAACGGTACGTATAATATGTTTTTAATAATTTCAATAAATTTTAGTAAAAGTTATTTTAAACTTGATAGTATAAAATTTTATAAACAAAAAGTATTAACAGTTAATAATAAATTCTTTGTTCAAAGATAATGATGATTTATTATAGAAGTTTTAAGAAACTTTGAAATAATTTTAGTTATATTTTAATGAGTAATATAAATGTACGTGTTTAATTAAAACATAAATGTTTTAATAAATTATCCGTTATTTATGTGTAAGTGAGTGTGCGTGTGTGTGGTATGTGTGTGTGTGTGTGTTTGTGTGTGTGTGGTTGTGAAACTGTGTCAGTGTAAGTAAATCTGTGTGTGTAAGTAAATCGGTGTGTGAGTGTAAGTAAATTGTACCGTAGAATACAAAAGGGTTG
Organism: Trachelipus rathkii; assembly: GCA_015478945.1. NCBI lineage: Eukaryota > Metazoa > Arthropoda > Malacostraca > Isopoda > Trachelipodidae > Trachelipus > Trachelipus rathkii. Next base: position 13,936 of record JABUQX010131677.1, read on the forward strand.
ACGTGTAAGTAAAGGCTGTTGTGTGAGGTGTAAAGTGTAAATGTAAGTGTCTAAGGGTAAATGTAAGTGTCATATGAATGTGTGTATAAGTGTCCTAGTGAATGTGTGTATAAATGTAAAAGTGTGTGTGTGTGTGTGTGTGACCGCATGTGTATTAGTGTAAATGTAAGTGTCTATGGGTAAATGTAAGTGTCATAGTGAATGTGTGTATAAGTGTCATAGTGAATGTGTGTATAAGTGTAAGTGTATGTAAGTGTGTGTGTGTGTGGTGTGTGTGTGTGTGTGTGCGTGTGTGTGTGTGTATGTGTGTTCTAAATAGTTAATAACAATAGGCATGAAGTAAATAACACTAAGTATAATAAAAATAATAAAAATAAAATAATAAAAATAATAAAAATAATAATAAAATAAATAAAAATAATAATTAAAAATAAATAAAAAGTATTAAAACAAAATAAAAAACATAATGTTAATAAATATATGAGTTAAAACAGTAAAGCAGAAAGTTAAAACAGTAAAGCAGAAAGTTAAAGCAGTAAAGCAGAAAGTTAAAGCAGTAAAGCAGAAAGTTAAAGCAGTAAAACATGAGTTAAAGCAGTAAAACAGATGAGTTAAAGCAGTAAAACATGAGTTAAAGCAGTAAAACATGAGTTAAAGCAGTAAAGCAAAAGCATACTAATCCCCCCCCTTGGTGTTAGGTCACACCTCTATTGATTTACTGATTTACTGCTTTAAGGTATGTAATGTTAATGAATATGTGAGTTAAAGCAGTAAAACATATGAGTTTAAAAAGCAGTAAAAACATGAAGTTTAAAGCAGTAAAAACATGAAAGTTTAAAGCAGTAAAGGCAGTAAACAAAAGCATACTAAATCCCCCTAGGTGTTAGGTAACACCTCTATGGATTTACTGATTTACTGCTTTTAAGGTATGTTAATGTTTAATAAATATGTGAGTTAAAGCAGTAAAACATATAAGTTAAAACAGTAAAACATGAGTTAAAGCAGTAAAGCAGTAAAACAAAAGCATACTAATCCCCTCTTGGGGGCTAGGTTACACCTTTATTGATTTACTGATTTACTGCTTTAAGGTATGTAATGTTAATGTTTTTAATAAAATTTCGTACAGTTGTAGTAAAATAAAATGTTTATATATCAGGCACTCTGGTTTTTTTCTTCTTACATACAATTTTTTAAAAATTTATAAATTAAAAAGTATTAAGTAAAAAGTATTAAGTAAAAATAATGTTAATAAATATATGTGTTAAATAATAGGTCTGTAAATGAGTTAAATTCAAACATTGAATGTTTTTAAATAAAAAATGCTTAAGCATGAAATAAAAATGAATGACTTATAGTATATATATTTTTCATTCGCGCGGCGGGTCGCACCTGCGGGTGCGGGGCCTTCATCCTTTGCGGGTAGGGGGTTTGCTGCGGCCTGGTGGGCAGCTTATGATCTAGAGGTAGACAAAAGATGAGTCATCAAAGAAGATTTCATCAAAGATGAATCATCAAATAGATGGTATCAAAGATGACGTCATCAAAGATGAGTCATCAAAGATGAACCTTCAAAGTTGAGGCATCAATGCTGAGTTTATGCTGGGGCATCAATGCTGAGGCATCAAAGTTGAGCATCAAAAGTTGAGGCATCAAAATATCGAGTGTGTGAGTGTAAGTGTATAAGTGTATCTGTAGTGTGGGTGTGAGTGTAAGTGTATATGGTATATCTACCTGTAGAAAGTGTGTATAAGTGGTCGATAGTGAATGTGTGTAATACAGTGTCGTAAGTGTAATGTGTGTATAAGTGTTAGAAAAAGACTAACTCATAGTAAGGAAGCATCCTAGCAACTTGTAATATACACCAAATCGAATCCTCATACTTATAACTAGGGGTAGACACCCATAATTAGGGCTATTCTAGGCCAGGGGAGGCCTAGAAAAGGCTTGAAAAAAGTGGCACTCAGTTTGGCACAATGTGGCACTCACTTGGCACTATGTGGCACTCACTTGGCACTCATTGGCCACTCACTTGGCACTCATTGGCACTCATTGGCACTCACTTGGCACTCACCTGGCACTCATCTGACACTCATAGAATAATCATAGAACACTAATAGAACATCACTAAGAACTTATTACGGTGATTGGGGAACGGCATCAAAGCCATCAAGTTAGCGTGGGTCAAAATTGACCCATGGTAAATGGCAAGGTTAATGCCGAAATATCAATGGTCAAACAAGGTAAGAACAAAAAAAGGGCTAAGTCCCTAAAGGAAGGACAAAAAAATTTACCGTGGGCAAAATTGAACGCCATGGTATCTGTCAAGGGTGTGTATGTGTGTGCGCACGCGCACGTGTGTATAAGTTGTAAATGTAAGTGTTCTTGGGTAAATGTAAGTGTCCATAGGTGAAAATGTCTGTATAAGTGTAAGTGTGTGTGTGTGTGTGTGTGTGTGTGTGTGTGTGTGCGCACGGCGCACGTGGTAAGGTGTTCAAGTTAGGGTAAGGTCCATTAACATGCGTACAAGTTAAGGAACGAAATATGTGGACGGTGGGCCACGAGTGGGTAAAAATTAGCGTGGGCCAAAAATGACCCCTGGTATATGGAAGGGTTGGTCGAAAAATCATGGTCAAACAAGGTTAAGACATCAACAAAAAAGGCTAAGCCCCCTAAGGAAGGACAATAACATTACTCGTGGGTCCAATTGACAGCATGAAGGACAAAAAAATTACCGTGGGTCAAAATTGACCCATGGTATCTGTCAAGCTTTGGAGCAAAGGGGAAGGACAAAAAAGGTTAAGACATCAAAAATAGGGCTAGGCCCCTAAATGAAGATCAAAATTACCGTGGGCAAAAATTGACCCATGGTCGAAAAATTAGGTGGGGTACGTACAACGGTTGCTGACGCAACCCGTTGGGCGCAACCCTTCTTCGAAAGGTGTTGCCAAAAAATCAGGGTTGCCGAAAAAATTAGGGGTTCTCAAAAAATTAGGGTTCTCAAAAAATTAGGGTGCCGAAAAATACCGTGGGCCAAAATGACCCATGGAGACGAAGAGGTTGGTGCGAAAAAAAAGGTAAGGCCCAAAAAGGTTAAAGGCCCAAAAAAGGTCAAGGTCAGGTAAAAATTTGGCTTCAAAAAAAGGTCAAGCCCAAAAAGGTCAAAAAAGGTCGCGAAAGGTAAAGGCAGGTAAAAATTGGGCTCAAAAAAAGGTCAAGGTCAGGTAAAATCAGCGTTGGTCATTTTGACCAACGGTATTTTTACCTGACCCCTACTACTTATACGGTTTATATATTAATATATATATATATATATATATATATATATATTAAATATATATTTATATATATATATAATATATAAATATATATATATAATATATATTATATATATATATATATATATATATATATATATATATATATATACTATATAGGTATATATATATATATATATATATATATATATATATATAATTCTGGTGTCGTTTGGGGTAAGACGTGTTTACAACTTGGAAGGAACAGAAGAAAAGAGCAGAGAATCAATCCGAGGAAGAGAAGACTGCTAAAGAACGTAAATACCCTCTCAAAAGAGATTGGAATAAAATAATGAAATTAGAGATGTGCTGAACTTGGAAATATTTTTGCAATCTAATTTGGTGAAATTTTGAAATTTAAGAAATAATTAATATTAATCAATGTCAATTTTTAAAACTGTGAAGGCAGAATGTTTATGCTACGTTCCTTTTGAAAAAAATAAATTATGACAAAATAACAAAAATAAGCATCTTTTGCTTGAATATTGAAATCTATATCATATACGTTTGTACTGCCTTGAAAAACCAGAATCAGCTAATCTTCACAACAGACTCTTCAATTAAGGCAGGTTGAGACTGTTGAACATCCACAGTTTTTCGTCATCCATTGCATATGCATTAGATTAACGTATCAAAATAACTGCAGCTGACGCCACCCCAACATATACTATGCAATCTAGTAATAATAATAGTAATAGTGATAGTGATAATAGTGATAGTGTTATTAATATCATTGATTTCTTGTATCTTCAAGAAGTGAATATTCTTTATAGCATTTGATTTTGTTATGTAATCTTAAGACTATTAACAATGCAAGGATAAAAATTTTATTTAGTTTTTATTTTTTATTTTGACTGACTGAATATTCTTTCACCAATCAAATCTTTCTTTGACATTTGAAACATATATATTGACAGGGCCCTCCATGGTGCTGATTTTTTCAACCCCAGTGTGGCCGCTTCATTGTGAGCCGTGGTGGGTCTTACACTAACTCAAAAAAAAAAAAATAATAGTGCTAGTGTTAGTGATGGAAATATTGTTAATAATTAGTTTTAATATTATTGATAATAGTTAGTGATAATATATTGTTCATAATGGCAATGGTTATATATATATATATATTTATTAAATATATATATATATATTATATATAATATATATATATATATATATAATATTATATATATAGTATATATATATATATATATATATATATATATAATATATATAATATATATATATTATAATATATATATATATATATAGTATATATATATATATAATATATATATATATTAAATTTAGGACCCTTATACTGGGTTACTTTAATGAAAAAAATCTTATCACTGTACACAATTTTATTCCACTAAAATAAACTTATAAACATTTTCAATTAAACTTATTATTCAAACTTTTAAAATAGATAAAATGTAACATTTTTTTTTTTTCCTAATGTAATACTATACGTTTTTCGCCTCAATGTCGGGAGGCCTCTTCAGGTGATGGATCTATCGAGAGCAAGAACAGAAGAATCAAAAAATTAGACTGACTATGAATTTTGGAGTTGGTTGGTTTCTGTTATTATTTTTTTTTGTAGAAATACGTGTCTTTCATTAAACTGATTTGTATCGGGTCCATCTTCGCTTCGCCCTGTTGTTTGTTATAATTATTCCAATTTCTAATGCAGAATGATTCAATTTGCTTTCTTAAACTAATATCTGAAATGTTGAAAATTTGATTTGCATTATTTATATTGATGGAATGATTATAGTTGGTTCTATGAGAAGTAAGAACAGAGTTTAAGTTGCCGGACCCAAGATCATGTTTATGTTGTTTTATCCGTCTTGTAAAATCGTTTGTTTCGCCGAAATACGCCAGGTTGCAGTCTCTGCATGGTATGCGGTATAAGCATTCAATGAGGTCGGGGCTTTTAACTTTTGGGAGAGAAAACTTTTCTTAGGGGGAAGGTGTTGGATTGAATGAAATGGATGTTTTTTGGAAGGAGATTTTTTTATGTGGGTCCGTGGGGGGATTGGGGAAGGAGGGAAGGTGGGGGGGGGGGGGGGGGGGGGTTTGATTGTTGTTTGTATTGTAGAATTTGTGTTTGGCCTTTCTTAGAGCTGAGACTATGATGTACCGAGGGTAGAGTAATTTGTTGAAAGTGGAGAAAAGGAAGCTGAATTCTGTTTTGAGGAAGGGGGGGGGGAGCATATACGTAGAGCTCGGAGGAATAAGGAAGAGAGGGTAGCTAATTTAGTGTAAGTAGGATGTGATGAGAACCAATGAGTGTAGTTGGGAGTGGAAAGTAATAATGTTCTATGAGCTCCATGAATAAGTTACTGAGTATGGGGGAAAGGGGTGAGTCCATGCTGAGTCCGGATTTTTGTTTGAAATATTGAGTGTTGAAGTGAAAAAAGTTGTGTTCTAGAGAAAGGAGTATTAATTGTTTTAGAAAAGTGAAAGGATAGGGTAAGATAATTTGATTTTCGGCAATGTAACGTTCCAGTAGGGATATGGTGAGAGCATTTAATAAATCTTTAAAAACTATTCTGACACCGCATCCTGATTTATACAATTCCCTAAATTCTTACATGCCTTCCCTTTCACAGTTCTATGGAGTCCCCAAAATTCATAAACTAAACACCCCCCTTCGCCCCATAATCTCCAACATAAACAGTCCAACTTACAGACTTTCAAAATGGATCGCTAACCAACTAAAAACACTATTAGGCACAATCTCTCCCTCCCACATAAAAAATACAGAAGATTTTATATATAAAATTAATCATATTAATCCCTCTTTACATAGATTAGTCAGTTTTGATGTCAAATCCCTATTCACCTCTGTCCCAGTCCCTCTCACCATATCCCTACTGGAAAGTTACATTGCCGAAAATCAAATTATCTTACCCTATCCTTTCACTTTTCTAAAACAATTAATACTCCTTTCTCTAGAACACAACTTTTTTCACTTCAACACTCAATATCTCAAACAAAAATCCGGACTCAGGCATAATAGGAGCTCAACCCCTTACCCCCATACTCAGTTTAACTTATTCTATTGGTATGACTATCTATAATATAAACATGATTTAACATTTCCATTCATTCACCTCAACCCCTCCTGCTCCATACAAATTTTGGCACAGATACGTCCGACGTATAAATAATTTGGCTAGTCTTCATTCTACTACTACTATTAACAATCCACAATATCACCTCCTTTAGACATTCTC
>JABUQX010131678.1:10000-19431 GCA_015478945.1 Trachelipus rathkii
ATTAATAATAATAATAATAATAATCATAATAAAAATAATGTTGTTGGTTGTTGTTGTTGTAGTTATTATTTTTATTATTTATTTTTATTAATTTATATTATTTTTTATTTATTAAATTAAATTATTATTTATATTATTATTTATATTATTATTTATATTATTATTTATATCATTATTATTTATATTATTATTTATATTATTATTTATATTATTATTTAAATTATTATTATATTATGACTTATTTTATTATTATTATCCGTTTATTAGTATATTATTCATTATTATTATTTATTATTATTATTATTATTATTATTATTATTATTATTATTATTATTATTATTATTATTATTATTATTATTATTATTTATTATTATTATTATTATATATTATTATCATTAATTATTATTATTATAATTATTATTATTATTATTATTATTATTATTTATTATTTATTATTTATTATTATTTATTATTATTATTATTATTATTATTATTATTATTATTATTATTATAGGCAATTTACTAAGTTTATTGGTTACTTGTGATTGGCGATTAAACCTTTTTAGTGCTTTTGTGTTTAAATTGATATAAAACAGATATGAATAAGTGCTTAAAGGGAAAAGAATTGTAAACGGTGAAAGAGTCTACGAAGTGTAACTCTTGAAATTATTGAGTGTGTGCTGCCTGTACTTTCCATGAAAAAAAGCAGCCAAGATGACTTGGAGCACCTATGGCCCCATTTTATCAAGTACTTTGGGTCTGTCAAGAGCAAGAAGGAGTATATTGAGGGCAATAGAGTGATGTACAAGGGAAAGATTGAATGTTCCAAATGTAAAAAAAACCTTCAGCTTTGACATTAAATCAACACATAGCTTGAAATCGCACAACCTTGATCGTAAGTAACTTACACGGATACTTTTTATTTTTGAATTTTATTTCATTTTAATTTTAAAATTTCAACCATTAAATATTTACTATTTATTTATTTATTAACTTTTTAAGTTTGTAACTTTTTTTTACAGCCAACATTCTTCTTATTGCACAAGGAGCTGTGTACTGCAATTGATGGAGGGTCAAAGCGGGGCCGAGCTGCTCAACAGACAGTGAGAACACCCAGCAAAAGCGTCAGACATCACCATTCTCCAGTCTATGTTCCAAAATATTTAACATAATAGGCTCTTGAGTTGCTTTATAAGTAAGTGTTTTATTTTAAGTACAGGTTAAAAGTTGTGGTTACAACTAACAGGTTAAAAAAAAACTAACAGAATACCAGCCCATACAAAAATTTTCGAATTTGAAAATACCAAGTTTCATTTGGTCAATTAATAATCCATTTCTCATCAATATCATTTTTTGGCTTCTAGATTTCTTGCCACATGACATTAGGACCTATTCACTTGTGAGTCTGGAGTTCCTTCATCGAATTCTGTCACTACCTGAGCTCTGTTTTCCACCTCCCTCGAAGAAAGTGAGAAGGAATCTTGATGCCATATGGACAATAAATAGGGAAGCTGATTTAACCAACATTAATCAGTAAAGGTCAGTTATGTGGGCCACAACGAGACAGCTGGACTGGGAAACAACAAGAGTTTTTTCTGGGCATGATGGTTCACTAGATTAATGGGAATATTGAAAAGAGAGAGAAGGCTGTCCTTGCCTGTAGAGAGTTATCTGTTTCTAAGACCAAGCACCAGTCCTTGCCAACCAATTTACGGTTATTTTATCAACATTTGGCTATTTGAAGCCATAAGGTCCAGTAAAATCAATATGAAGATAATAACGTAATGCTTGAAAAAATTATAACTCTAAATTAATAAGGAAACAACTAAATTAAAAAAAAATTATCTTCAGGTTGTCTGCATTATAACAGATAACGGTGCAAATTTCTGTGCAGCCTTTCGGGTGGATGCTCATGCAGAAACGGGTGACGAAGAGGAAGAAAAACAGGTACCGATTGCAGAGATAGTGGTTACGCTTGAAGAGATGGAGCAAATTAGTGACACAGAGGTTCTGCAGACAAAACCTCTCCAGCTAGAAAATCTGCTTGAAGAACATGATGCACTTAGCCTAACTAAACATCGCCGTTGCATTTCCTACACATTAAACATCTTGGCTACTAAGGATGTTTCAAATGTTCCTCGCTGGTCCTTTGGTGCCAAGGATCCATTTAATAAAACACTTACCAAAGCACAGGTGTGGAATGCCCAAAACAGGAAAACTACAACTGCTGCGAGAATTAAGAAGGAGTTGGGAACAAAACTTAAAACACCAAGTGTTACTCGCTGGAACTCCCTATACGATTCTATAAAAGACCTGCTTAAGAACCTTGATGGTCGCATGACACAAATCAACAACATTTGTATGGAGCAAAAGTCTTGTCTTCGTATTGTAATAAAAGTGATTAAGGAGATAATTGGGAGTGCATTGAATAATGCCCCTTTTTGCTGTTAGGCTTGATATGTTGCAGGAAGAGAAGAATTCGTACGCGGAAGTCCTATTGCCTAATCTCTTCCTCCTCAAAGGACAAGATCGGCGAAAATGCAATGAGAGGTGAAAAATTTAACTAAAGGCCAAAAACTGTCAATACGCTTGCTGAGCAACAAAGTCCAACAAAGGGAAAAAGGGCTTTGAACCGAGGTTCAACAGTATCTTTGATGATTTTGATTGCTATGGCAACAGCCCTGCATCCTCACTTCAATCTCGAGTAGTACGTAAGGTTAATAGGGAAGTACGCAAGCTGCCAAGACCAGGATACTGGAGGAAATAAAGTGCAATATTGCATCGAATCTTACTCCTCCACATTAAGGCACTGAAGGTGATGGGACTGAGTCTGAAAGTGACCCATTTATGGTGAGTTATTTTTATAATTTGGAACAAACTTTAACCATCTCTTGTATTATATATATATATATATATATATATATATATATATATATATATATAGGACCCTAATAAAACATTAGAACTGTTTTTGAAAAAAAAATTACATTTTTTAGTGCCAAAATAAAAACGGTCACCGGTGACCGGTCCGGACTTAAGAGTATATTTTAAAATTTTTGGCACTCTAGCAATAATTTGGCTATAATACTGTAAATTACTAACTAAAACATGCAAATTAGGTATAAATAAATAGAATAATGTATAGTTTTTGATTTTTTATATAAAAATAATTTGTACATATGAAAAATGAAAATAAAAAATCATTTTTATATTATATATATATATATCATATATAATATATATATATATATATATATATATATATATATTATATATATATATATATATATATATATATATATATATATATACTATTTATATATATATATATATATATATATATATATATATATATATATATATATATATATTATATATATATATATATATATATATATATATATTATATATATATATATATATATATATATTTATATATATATATATATATATATATTATATTATTCTTTTTTATATATATAAATATAATAATATACCGTATATAATTTCTTTTTCAAATATATATATATATATATATATATATATATATATATATATATATATATAATATATATATAGAGAAAGTAAAAAAAAATATTATAATTATATATATATATAATATAGTAAATTATATGTATATATGTTTAATCTTATTTATATATATATATATATATATATATATATATATATATTTATATATATATATATATATATATATATATATATTAAATATTATATTATATATATATATTATATATTTAATAATATATATATATAGAAGAGGCATAGGTAGAGAGAGGGTAAAACAAGACTAGACTAATGCTTATGATATTGAACAAAGCACGTGGTATTTTGTTGCCGAGGGAGGAGGCAAAGATGAACTTTGCATTTTTCGCACATGACTGACGTCTTGAGCTTTTTGCAAAGTTTGCAAGTTTTCCTCCCCTCTGTAAACAGTGGCCAGTGGGAAAGGTTGTCATACCTGACAGATTGTGCGGGAGCATATTCTCTGTTTTGACCTCTGTTTTCTCGTTCTGCCATTGCTCTGGCCCCGGCCCCGGCTTTCGAAGGTCTTCCTTACGGGGTGCCACTACTCCTACAATTCATAAGCCCATGCGCTATGTCCGTTTTGAAATCGACTAGTGGCATGTTCTTTTTGAGGAGACCTTTGCTCACATGGACCCTCCGGTATAACAGCCAGGCATTGACAACGCCAAGGTCCAACAAATAATAAAAGATACGAGTGTACCATTTTCTGGACTTGAAGTTGATCTGGTATAACTCAATGAGCATATCCGCCAGATCAACTCCGCCCATGTATTTGTTGTATTCCTAAACAACAAATGGCCTCTCGATATCAACATATTTGTTTTCCTTAGCTTCCCACCTGCGGCACCTATCGTGTGGTTCAATACCAGCATAATTGGATAATAGGTGTACCGACTTGTTATCATACCAACGTATGGCAACACAATCAGTAACTCTATCAACCCAATCATCATAGCTTCCCCTTCCCTCTCTCTTCAGATCTTTTTCATCCTTGAATGTGATTCCTTTCAGTCGATTTGGGGGCACACATTTGATGCAAAGAGAATCCCCTTCTCCCTCAAAACACCTGCCAAATCCATGGACGAGAACCAGTTATCAAAAAATATCTTGTAATTCTTTATTGGGAACCAGCACAAAAGTATACCGTACTTCAGAATGTTATATAAATACACCTTGTCCTGTAAAATATATGTAACCGTATATATATTATTATATATATATATATATATATTATATATATCATATATATTATAGTAATATATTATATATATATATATATGATAATATTATATATATATATATATATTATATATATATACTGAAACGTAATCAAAATTGGTAAAAAGAAAAAATCTAAATTTTTTTGATTTTGGCTAAACTAGAAGCCTCGGAATCCGAAGCTGTCACCGTGACTTCGTGATTGTTTGATATTATATATAGTTTATCTCTCATTTGATATATAGTATTATATATATTATTATAGTAGTATGTATACTATATATATATATATAGTTATATATATATATATATTTATATTATGTAATATATAAATAATAAAATTGTAAAAAAAAAAAAAATCAAAAATTTTTTGTTTGGCAAAACTAGGAACCTCGGAGTCCGAAGCGGTCACCCGTGACCGCATGATTTTCAAGTGCGTTTGAGCAGCGATAGGTTTATTTTTACGAAAATATACAAGAATACATATTTCTTTTTTCACATTTTTCCTACATAACAATATGAACAAACACACGTAAAAAAAACTTTTATAATAACTAAATAAAGAATAAAAATCACTATTTCACGCACAAAATAAAATTTTGAGGAGAGAGCCTCCGACACCCACTTCTCACCATGTCTGAAAGAATACTGACTCAATTTTTGGCAGTATGAGATATTATATCGATATAAATCGATACTTTTAGTAGATTTATAAAAAAAATCGCAAAACGATTCATTTTATCCATATAATATCAATCAAGAAAAAGCGGTCACCAAGTGACCGCTTAGGACTTAAAGGGCTAGTGTAATTTTATATTTTATAATATTTTTATATATATTATTGTATCTTATTTATATATATTATATATTAGTATGTATATATACAATATATAAAGTGCTCCATATACATATATGAAGAATTTATATATGATTTATTTTCCTGCCCTATTTATATTTCCTTCTTCTTTAGTAGATAGAATCACCTCTCTATATATCTTTTATATTAGTATGATATATATATATATATAGTAGTATATATAATTATATATATAAATAGCTATATTATATATATATATATATTATATATATATTATATATAATATATATATATATAGTATTTTATCTACACAATTATACATTAACATATATATTCACAACTAACACTGACGATAATGTTCAAATGAAAACTTAAAAACATATTTGAGTGTCTTGAATACTAAATTTCTAAATGATTTCAGAAAGCTGAGGGCCCATATATCCGAGGCATGACACTCTGGAGGAGAAGTTGGGGAACAAATCTTGAATAGCTGGTTCTGCAGTAATGTTTACCACAATACCTCCTCTCCTGGGAACCTTTTTTCCGTGTGAGTATCCAGGAGGTCTGGTGGACTTCGTTTTATTAAAGTATAATACCCATTACCCAGTTCAGCGGCCGTGGAGAGGTTGTTTTCAAGGTCTGAGATTCTCAAGGGCAAAGAGGGCAGCCATGCATCCGCAATTTTTTAAAGAATTTTCTTTAATGAAAGGGAATATGGACCCTATTCGAGAATAGCAGGAGGGAGAGCGAGGAGGAGATAACAAGATACATTGAGATAAGATTAAAGTTTCTCATTTTTTGTTATATATATATGGATCTTTCAATTAAAATTTAAAAATAATTCATATTTTAAATACTTGCGCTTTATTTATATTTTTTTTGTTCCTAAATTTGTGCTTTTAAAAAAAAAATGTTTGATTTGCGAACATGCGCGCTTTTTGCGCTTGCGGATATTTTTTTAGAAAAATTGTGCGCTTGTTGCGCTGCGGACTAAGTATTTTCGCACTTTGCTCTCTAAAGGTTTAAAATATTGGGCCCCACCTCTGATATATATATATATATATATTATATATATCATATATTATATTATATATATATTATATATATATATATAATATTATATATATATATATATATAGTATATGATATAGATATTGATATATATATATATAGTATATAATATATAATATATATATTATATATGATATAGTATATATATATAATACGTATATATATATATATTATATATTATTATAGTATATATATATATATATATATCTTAAGAAATCCAAAGAACAACGGAAGATGTAAGGTTGTCTCTTTCCATGTTTCGCACCCCTCGATGTCACGTGACGTTTTCTCGGCAGGGGAGGTCAGACCTGTCGTTCAATGGATTTAAAACCAAGTTCTACATTATAAACACGTGCATACGTACATTATAGTATACCACACAACCTACACACACACAGTGCGACAGATGCACCAGGTGCATTAGGCGACTTCACACCATCACGTAGAGTGTAGTGTTGGGTGCACCACAAGATCCACGAGTACAGCACACTTATATATACATATATTTATATATACTATATATAATATAATATAATTATATATATGATTCTATATGATATATATTTGATATATAGTATAGTAATAATAGTATTATATAAATATATGATATATATATTATATATATGATATATATAGTGATATATATATATATATATATATATACTATAATATATTATATAATACATATATATATATATTATATATATATATATATATATATATATATTGTCAAAGATGGGACAGTTTGTGCAATAAATAACGTGACAATTCCCGAAGTTCATTTATTCAAACACAAAATAAAATTACCAAATTTGTCTAGGGTATGATTTCACATACGGTAATTTGTCCACTTCAGACACGGAAAGCTTACAGTGAAATAACTGCCACAAAGGTCTTCAGTATTCTCAGGATTAGATTCTAAGTTCTCAGATGGCTTCACAGACGTAGCAGTCGGCTGTGAAAACCAAGGTTACCATCCTTTACAATATGTATACATCGTTTCTGATATCCCGTGTTCAGAAGTCGCTTCTCATGTGCGTATGACACTTCTCAGTATAAAATATGACTTTCTTTTCAATAACTTCCTTCAAGTCCCTCTCTGGTTACTATCCAACAATTCTTTCTATAGTATTTCCCTCTGAGTACTCACAAGACTTTCGTAATCTCTTCTCAAGAACAATATTCCTCAATTGTCTTCTAAACGATCCAATAATAATCTAGCCTGTATTCTTATAATGACTCGCTATTGTAGCAGAGCTTTCTTGAATCAGGTCTCTTCAATTATCGTAAAACAAGAGATAAGTCCTCAATGAAGATGTACTCAATTACTGATAGAATCCACACGTTGAATCATATTCCAATGATAGAACCAAAGGTAGAATCCCAGAGAGAACCAGGTAATAATCAATTACCTTCTATTTATGCTTTTTCACTGTAACTAGGATATCAGGTGTGAAGTCACCTTGTGAGACTTTCTTCCCACGAGACAATTTTATTTTCCAAAATAAAAGTTTTCTTAAAGAAGTATTTTTCAAAATTAAGGAAACTATCCAAAAATAATATTCAAATAAAACGTATTTAATTAATGCCAATTTCGTAAAATAAATTTTCTTCCAAACAAAAAATACATCTATCCGACGGTTCTGCAGATGCTCGAAATCTCAGCTTTCCATTGCCTAATAGCATAAACACAGCCCCCATTCAGAAAGAAAAACTGGGGGCTTTTTCTTTTAACTAAAATTACGTGAGCTTCACCATCCAAACCCTGCGTCAGGTGATCTTAAATCTTCAGTGAGTTTTATTCTGAGATCAAATGTGCTTTCTTCAGAGAGTAAGCGTGTTTCTTTCCTTTCTACAAGGCTTTTTCTTGGCTCTATTACAACTCTTTTCGCGATCTTTCTTTTCTATTTACGCGATCTCTTCTCCCACTAGATGTTTGAGAGAATTCTTTTTCCTTTTTAACTGTGTTCCAAGGATTTAGCATTCTTTTCAGCTCTTTAGACTCATCCTAAAGACTGTCTTTAGGTCCTGTCCGATAGATTCATCCTTGATCTTCGCTCAGAATATCAACCATCGAATCTGTCAACCGATGCATCTTTGCATGTCTCAAGGGCTTCCTTCACTGATTCGTACCACATATCGCAACTTCCTTCATAATTAGCATTCGAACTTGTAGAATGTGCAGGACTGAGACTTTGAATCTTCTTCAAAATTATTTCTACGATAGCAGAAATATCATTCCGACTCAAAGAGTCTTCTCTTTTCACATCACTGACTCCAATTAACTCTTCACATAAGCCTTGATAACGAAGTTTCTCCTTTCCTAATTCCTTTATAATAGATCTGAGATGCTGAACTTCGTTTTCCGCTGAAGTAAGTTTCTCTCTCATAATCTGTTGAATGGAGACGAACTCAGATTCACATTTTCGCTTTTCAGTTGCAGTAATCTTCGGCGGCGCATCGAGTTGCTATAACTTCATTCCTGGCTTCATCTAATTCAATTTGGAGATTGTGCAATTCTTTCTTGAGCTTTACTATCTCAGAAATATGACCTGAATTTTCTTCACATTTAGAAGCAAATTCTCCATGAAGTCTCTTAAGTTGTTCCTGAGTACGACTTAAATCTGCCGAATGAATTTTTGACTTTTCAAGCTCTTGAATTCGAAGCTCAAATTCTATTACTTTTCTTGAAAGGTAATCAGTCTCTGACATTGTTGACTTTCCATCATTCTCCAATGTTTTTACTCTCTCTTTTATCTCCGTCTTCTTATCCTCA
>JABUQX010131679.1:0-25143 GCA_015478945.1 Trachelipus rathkii
TCGGCTATTTCTGTAACACTACTACCGCAGTTTTCACGAAGTAACAATCACACAAATAAAATGTATTATCGAGATAAATGCCTAAGATCGATACTACTAAGATAAATACCAGTTATTAAAAAGAGTACCGGAGATACTTGACGACAACCATCCCTAATATATTAAATATATATAGTAAATATATATACTAATATATATATATATATATATATATTAATAATTATATAATATATAATATAATATAATAAATATATATATATACATAATATATATATATATATTATATATAATATATATTATATACTTTGTAATATATAGTAATATATTAATACTATTATATATATATAGTATATTTAATATATTATATATAATGATTATAATATATATAGTACTAATATATATATAAATTATACTATATATGATAACAGTGATATACCAGCAATATTTATATTATCGGGGGGGGGCCAGACAAATATCGTTTCTTATATATATATATATATTATATAATATATATAATATTTATTAATTATAATATATATATATTAATTAATATATATAATTAATATATATTTATATATATATTAATTTATATATATATATAATAATATATATTATAAATATAATATATAGTATATACGGAGGCTTCACAGGTACCAAGCTATATTAAATCAAGACCTTAGTCTGCTCTCCATAATTCTAGTAGAGAAGAATTCTATTCTGAGTTGAGATATATATATAGAATATATTAATGTTTGCACATTCGTTGTTTCATTCTATGTGTTATATAGAGAGCCAGTGTGGAAGGGTTAGAATATTAAATATAGTCTAAGAAAAAAACGTGGAGAATTTCCAATGAGAAATGAAGCAGATCTTTACACGCAGAGAAATTCATCATAGGCAGCGCAAGTGTCCTGCCCTTTATCACACCGTAAATTGATTAAATTTAATTGGGCAGGGCATGAGAGTGAGCCAAAGTCCTAGATAACATCTTCGTTTTTAATGTCAATATTTCGATGTATGTAGAGGAGGGCAAGCCCAGTAAATCTTTCATCTCTATTATTTCTCAAGTTCTCAAGTAGGTTTTCAGAAAGTCTTAAATGTTGGAAAATGAGCTTTCTTGCGGGACTGAACGCAGATAATGTCATCGAAAAGCGCAGAATAAGAATATGCCTAGCGGTTTATGGATGAGCACAACGATCCCTCTCGAGGGGAAATAATTTGAGATAACTTGAGCTTCGCACTTGAGGAGATACTACCGCACATACTATGGTAGTCAGGGATCTAAATTTGATGATGCGCGATATCTCAACTTCCATTCACTGAGATCCGCCAAATTTCTATACTTTTTACTAAAACTAAATCATTACGTAATGGAGCTGTTCGAGATCGTTTCAATTATATTATGGAGAATGGCTTTAGCCGAAGACCGAGGAAAGGTATTACATGATATTAGCATATTACATGGCACATCGTTCGTATGACAGAGAGTTATGTATGCAGAGAAGAATGATAAGAGATGATGTATGTATGAGGATGATGTAAGAAGACCATGCATGCCACTCATAGAGGAGGCACTGAGAGTATGAGAGAGAGAGAGGTCATGACCAAGCAAATGTAAAAGAGAAAAATGGATGTGCGAGAATAAAAGTCTATGGGTTAAGTATGTGGAAGTATAGGGAGATTGACTGGGTGCTGTAATTGTGATTGGAATTTGTTGTTGTAGTTTATGGTATGTACATGAGGAAGTCATTCTTACACTACTTTATAGAGAGCATGTCAGATTCAGATATGCTTTACCCAACACATTTTTCTTTATACAAATTAGAATCCTGATTGAAATTTCTAATGTGATTGCATCTTTTTTGACTGATGGGTTTTCACCCTATATTATAGACTTTACTAATTACTTACGAGATTCTTTGTTACTACAATATTATAGACATGCGACGAATTAAATAAAAAATTAATTTGAACTTCTGAACTTTTAAATTAGTGACGGAATATGAATTACCCATAAAAAGTTTGTAGACCAGTTGAGTAAAAAAACAAGGGAAATTCGGGGGCGGGCACGCGATCGCGCCGGCCCCAGCTGGCCCTTCCGGCCGGGCTGATAGGGGCCAGGCGCCCACATGTAAGTAGCTAATAATTGTAGGAGAGCCCTACACTCAATAATATATATATATAATTGTGAAAGTAGTCATGATCTCATTAACATAGAAATAAATTAGTATAAAAATATAATAATACTATATTAGAATAAAAATCATATTTACACAATATATATTATAATATATATATATATATAATATATATATATATATATATATATATATATAATATAATATAATTTGTATATATTATATATACTATATATATTATATATTAAATAATATATAATATATATATATATTAGTATAATATCACACAATTGACAACTAAATATATAATTTTTTTTATTTATTTTAATATACATAAATATAGGGATAGACTTGACTGAAACAATACATAAAAAATTATATTGATATTGGCAATAAAGTTAAAAAAGAAAAAAAAAATGGTAATTACCAAATGTAAAAAAATAAGTTTTTACCAAAATTTTGATTATTATTTGCAAAAAAATCTTTTGATTCCGTAATTAATGCAAGAAAAGCACGGGTAAATTATAAATATGATAAGAAAGAGCAAATATATACATAAATTATAAATTAATTATTAATTGTAAAACAATTACTTAAATATGTAATAAATTATTAAATATATAATAAACATGTAATAAATATAATAATCTTTAAACAATTAAAAATTATTTCCTTATTGTACTATTTCCGCGTTACGTAAAAAAACGAATACAATATAACTTGAAATATTAAATAAAACAAGAAATAAAAAAAACAATAAACAAATTCATTGTTCCCACAACAACAACCGACTTGCATATTTAGGTTTCCAACTTATAAATCGACTTTTTGTGGGGCTGCGTGTCACACGCAACTAATTACAAAAGTAGACGGGTCTCACGACATGATTGAAATTCAGAAGACGAATATGGCGTAGATATCTATAAATTAGATAGTAATTAATAATTATTATCTATTTCAAACTATTTCAACTTCTTTTTATGTTGATTTTATTATTGGTATTAAGATTTACATTTGGGATGAGTTCCTGAATATATCAAGGACAAATTTGAAAATTCTCATTATATTTAAATATCTATCTCTAGATTGTACTAATTATGATGTCCATCCATATATAATTACAATATGAATTTATTCGTCGAAGGATATATGGCACAGTATGTCTCATAACTTGTGAATATATGTTAATCAAGTTTGTACATTCAGTAACTGAGTAATTGCTGAGGCTTCCGCGTATCTCTTATAGACCTCATGGGCGTGTGTCCGAGACATTATACTCATAATATGGTTTTAAATATGAGATATATATCTAATAAGGTTTTCATTTTAACCATTTTATTGATGTATGATTGGTATTACTTAAGATATTGTATAGTATAGTATTATATTTAACTATATAAATTTGTATAGTTAATGTAAATATATATAGTATTATAGTGATTAATATATCAATACTAATATTATAGATATATATATATATATAATATATATATATATTAAATATATTAATTATATATATTTATATATATATATACTGTAAGTATATCTATATATATATATGATTAATATTATAATATATATAGTTAGTCAGATTATATTAAATATTTAATCAATTATTTAATACGAAGTATATATATTAAATATATCATAGTATATTATAAGTAATATTATATTTAATATATAGTATATATATATTATATATATATAATATATATATATATATATATACTATATAATATATATATATATCAGGGAAATATTAATCTGATATTTACAACTTACTCCCTCCCATACCACCTGACCCCCCCCCCCCTCATACACTTATATACAATTTAATTCTCATATTATATACTCCCCCCTCCTCCCATCATTAAACACATTCACAGCTCATTAACCCCTACAAGTAAACGATCTCCGCGATGCCAAAACAAATATCCAGACCTACTAAAAGCACGTCCGCTACTGCAGGAAATCTACAATAATAGGATTCGTCGGCCAAAACTATGAGATTGCATCATCACCAATAACACAGGGTAATGCGGTACTTTACTCTCTGGGCGCAACACCCGGCGGCCCCCCCCTTCCTTAGGAATACGAATTTAATTAATTATTTCAACGGATCCCTCCCCTACTGTCTGAAAGAATGTTATTTGTGCCTAAAAATTGACCGACACATAAACATTATTTATAGATTGACCGGATTTAGCGAACAACAGACGCACTTTCAATCCAAAAATTTTTAAGTTAACAGAACTCTTGAGCTCAGCCGGCATTGGTGGCAGAATATCACGAGCTCGCTCATTTCCCGTAGGAGGGGAGAGGGGGGCAACATAGTAAAAAAAAACAAAAAAAAAAACAAGTTTTATAATATATATATATATATATATATAAGTATAATATGATACCTATACTTTATATATATAAATAATTAGGCCTTACAGTATATATATAATACTATTACTTATATTATTATAATTTGACAAATAAGTATTAAATATATATATTACTATAATAAATAATATTATTCATTTATATTATATATAATGTTAATACTCAGAAATATTTATATGTCTTGATACAAATACGTCACTATATATATTACACAAGATCAGCTGACATTAGTGTAGCTTTATAAGGATCGATGCACTAAATATGTACGATAGCTTGTACTAGATCAAGTAGCAATATTCTTAAGTGACTATATAGATTTAATTCTATGGAGTGAATCTAGGTAAGATTACATCTTGCCCTAATTTTTACGAAAAATGTAGATAAATTATATTGTATTAGGGTCGACACCGTACCCACTAAGAAGGGGGAAAGGGTTGAAGATATTTGAAGTGGTTCTCAAAAAAGAAAATTTAAAATTGTAATAAAGAGAATTTAGAGGCTTAAAAAAACATGTAATAAAATTGGATTCTTATGTTTTTTCCTGTTACCAGTTGCTTCATGTTAATCTGATGATATACGCATATTGATAAGGTAGAAAACGAAAGGTCTGCATGTTTTAAGTCGAATATTGACGATATCTACTTTGCGAGAAGCATTACATACGTCCTGCTAAGAGGTATAGCGCTAGTAGTTTCACTAATAATTATATATATATATATATATCTTATATTACCTTTAAACAGTTAACAGAGATTAAAATGTATATGTAATACCATTAATTATAGAAAAAGCCCTACACAGCCCGATAGCCAGAAGAGTGAGAGATTTTATCTATTAGGACTGATATAGCTAATATAGAATTAATAGTTAGATATAATAGAAAAGTTTGAGATTGAATATGTGTGGGATGGAAAGATTTGAGTCAAAAATAATATTATAAATAAAGACTATAATAAAATAAAATATAGACAATCATAAGCTAACAACAGCAGAAAATACTGATTTAGGGCGGTGGACAGATTGTAACAAAGTACTTATGGCTCGCAGGGCACTTAAGTAAATTGCTATAGCCACAATTGCAGAAACGGCGTGAGAGACACTATTAATAACTATATTCTTATTCAAGAATTCTTTAAGTCCAAATTGCAAGAGTATATTGGCAGACAACTTGGACAGTATACATTTTTTAAGAAGAACAAAAAACGGGCTGTTTTTTGACCGTACCAGATTTATACATTAGTATTCTGCGAACCGAATTGACCATCGTAAATATTTTAAGAAAAAAGGCGGCTTCGCATTCTCGGTTCCCAGTCACCGGTAATAATCTCATAAAAGCTCCCATTAGAAGAGTAAGAGCATGGGTAACGGAGCTTTCAAGCTAAGTAATTATACAAACTTTTAACGGCAACAGAAATTTATTGATAATATACGTATTTATTTTTAGAGGGTTGCATCTATGATTTTTTAGCGAAGACACTATTCCATATATTTCTCCTCATATCTCTCTTCAACATTGAAGGGGGTCCGGCGTGTTTATTTCGAAATCAAAATTATCAGAACTCTTTTGCGAGTAAGTTTGCGGATCGGGTTCAATAATGTTAGTATGTGGAGGTTCGTCCAGCAAAGTTATTCTATGGATCCTGATTATACACAAATTGGTCAAGATATACTGCTTATTAACGATCTAATAATATTCTCTTCAGCTACTAAAATTTTAGATTCTCTGTCACAATATCAGTATTTTAGAAAGAGTGAGAGGAGAGCTTCAGGAATAGTTAAAAAGTAAATAATGAAGCATAATCGGAGTTTACATTAGGCGCACACAGCGTGGAGTTTGAACTGTGTGGAGAGAAGTAGAAATTAATTGTGCATTGTATACTTGTAATTGTTAAAATGATTTGTTTGGTTTCTTTTATATACAAATCATGATTTAAGGTGTTGCGAAATATTCTATCTTCTCTCAGTGTTACAAAAAAAAGAAACAATGTAACGACAAGACTATAGGTTAACTAAATTTTTTAGAGGTTTTGGGATACAAAAAGAATAAAAAGATACTATCTATCTGGATTGAGATCTGAGTATATGTATCTATTCATGTCATTATTATTATTTATATTTGTTAGATTTATATATACTACGGGCATTATTTATGCACAGCGATAGCGGTAACACTCTTCATTAAGCTCAGAAAGATACTATCAATCTGGATTGAAAAGCTATTAACACTTTACTCAATTATACTCTTTGCTGAAAACAAAAAGAATTGCAAGAAACGGTGTTGTGTGAATATTTAAGAGTATAGATAACGCATGAACCACTTTTGCGAGAGGAGGCATGGATATATACTAATATTAGGGAAGTAGGATAGAGTACATTATTTATTTCGGTATTATTTATTGGGATGTTATAGGCGTACATAGGACAATTAAAGCTCGGTGAGGCTGAGAGAGGTGTCGGGCCTATTTATCTCGCATTTTCCCTTTCCGAGGTCACTTATCATGAGATAAACGTATGTTAGAGTAAATAAAAAGGGAGAGGGTATGACATTAGTATGGCTAAATAATCATTATTATTGAAATTATATTATTATTAGAGCTATACTATAATGCTCATGACATATCTATTTATATGATAGTACCGATATGATAATATACTCATTCTGTTAAGAGAGCATCACAAGTTATAAATTACCATAAAACGTGAAACAATAATATTATGATAAAAAGACAAACTTACCGTATTCTCTTGATTGTAGGTGCACACACAACAGTATAGGCACAAAGAGCACAATGCGGAGGGCTACAGTAATGAACACTTACATGATAATCGGAGAATTGACGGCAAAGGACACAGAGGCCATCTATCAGAGGAACACAGAGCAGTCACCGTGTCATGACATAACGCACTGGAGCATTTGCAAAACTTGAATTGTGGAAGGTATTTACAACCTACGTCTAACATAGATAACAAACACCAAACATTGGTTGGGCAAATGGAAGAGATCTCGGATACCTCTATAGATTTCTGTTGTTCTAATTATATATATATTCCTCTCCATCGTTATGGTAGATATTTGATAGTTTGATTGAATTAATTCAAAACAAGAGTATATACGTATACAAATTAATAGTTTATATGGTGGAATTATCACATGAGATATATATTAATTATGGTAATTATTATAACTATAATGAGCATATTGAATAATATTATATAAATAGTATGAACAAATAATATTTATTAAATATTTTTCCTCATGGATAAAATTTGTTATATACGGTATATATAATATATTAATATATAACATATATTCCTAAACAATATATATATTAATATAATATAACTATATTATATATATACATATAATATATATTCAGAAAAATTCTCGATGACAAGGTATATTGAGAGCAGAGAGAATAAAAAAAATACTACAGGGGAAGAGTAGGAGTTAAAAAATTCTACAAAACAATACTACATTAATACACGCCCACACAAGACTTTGTAAACGTAATCTGCATACAACACAAGTATGACATTTCTACACAATATTTTTATCAAATGTTTTTTTTTGTTTTTTTCACTACTTCATAAAAAAAACCTACATGCAATTTTAAAACAATTTGAAAGAAACTTCTCTTAATGAGAGGTGAGGAAGACATGAGTAACCCAGAAAGATTTAAACAAAGGGTTAATATAAGTTTTACAGCAATGACTATAAGAAACACATAGAAATACGTCTATTAATAATGATAAAGATAATAAAATAAGTTCCTTACACAAGATTTTTTTTTTTGTAATGAGCACACTTAAGAGTTTGTTAAAGGTGGTAGGATACTAACGAGTTAATTGCTTGAATAAATACAAATTAATTGACTTAATTAATTATTTTGGTATTAAAGAAATCTTTCTATATAACATTTTATACAAATTTATAAAAGTTATATTAATACTAATAATATGTGTAAGAGAGCGCAATTCTGAAAATCAGGACGAGTTCATTCATTACATCTCTCAGTAGCTAATATAGGGCAAACTTTAATTAAAATAAGCATTTTCATGGTGCAGCCTTACATAAAGTTTTCAAATATGTAGTATGCTATACCCTTAATATGAGTGCTATCTGGCTTATAATTAGTAAAGTAATAGGCTCACTGCAGAAAATTTTTAATGACAAGAAACTGGAAAAAGTAACATAGGTCCTTCGAATACTCAGCAATTTATGAAGGTTTTTGGAAGGAAAAGAGAGCATTAGTAACTACTATACTGAGAAGCGTTCTTTTGTTGGGGACCGTGGAATTGGCCTAGACTGCGAGGTGGTGCACATGAGCGCGAAAGTATATATATCACACAGCTGGTCTTGACAGACGCAATACGATGCATCACAAAAACAATAACACGGATAGATCTCAGAGTCTGTATATGTTTCCGATAGAGAGAGAGTAAAATCTCCTGTGACTCATTCATTTAAAATGAATAGATAGATGTAAAAACTACAATGCAAACTCACTATTTGATTGTTGTAACATTTAAATCTTAGTTTTACAATACACAAAAATACCTAGTTTTATACATTATTGTTAGGGACGCGTCCCAAATATTCTTAAAATTTGTGGTGTCACAAAGATTTGGCAGATCGGATTCACTATATCTTTGAGTTTGTGGCTTTTAAAAAAAAGGAATGAATGAAAATAAAACTAACAGCCCAGAGCACATCAGGAATTACCAAGTGAATCAATTAATCACTCACTTTAGAGGTAATCTACAGAAACATCACAGTTAGAAAAAAAAATTTTGGAGGTTATTATATTTATTCTCTGTCTTGTGTTTACAAAGTAAAATGTAATTGGTAAAAGGCAATTTACAATGTGAGGTTGTACTTCTAATAATAAACTGTTGCTAAAGTCCAAAATTAGACATAGTAATTCTTCAGGATAAGACAAACTATTATTACGTTATACTACTAATTGGGACATACTATATAGGCAGTAAATAATCAAAACTTATGTGAGCTATACTAAGACATTATAGTACAATGAATGTATAGATGGTTAATAGAAAGTAAAAGATAAGACTTATACTATGAGATACTTAAGCACATCTAATTAATTATAATATATATAGAGCGGGAACGAATATTCGTAACTTTCAGCGGCAAAATTTAACTCTCTTTCCAGTAATAAACGATCAATAAATTTTGCAGAGATAACTTTTAGAATATTTACGTTGTATGCAAATGGAAAGTAGAACAAAAATTACATAGTATTTATATATGAATAATACTCGTAAGTAAAAGGCCAATTTTTTCAGCATACTTAATCAAATAAAAATCTCTTGATATTTTAAATGCTCAATAAGTTCAAACTAATTATTATATATATATACGTTACATTAGCAATTTGAACAAATATAATAACTATCCGAAGTTATGAAAATCGTCAAAAGATTTTTCCTCGTTTGATTGTTGGATCATGTAGCTTTGAGGACTTTTGTCACCGACTTGCCTGAGTCGTCCGCGGGCTCAGGGGAGGGGGAGGTGAGACCGGTCTGCGGCTTTCACTCCGTCTGACGGCCTCTACCCAGAGCGGCTCTAGGGGAAAGTGAACAAGTTGCAAAGAAAAAAAGGGCCTACAAAATTTAGGTTGTCGGAATTCCACTCCCCCCACGTCTTAGAACCCTGCTCCCCTAAACTATATCGTGAGTAATGAAATGATAAATTTAACTGTTACGGTGAGGGACAGTTTATTAATATAGCATGTAGTTTTCTCGCAGGAAGATATATATGTACGCGAAATCTATTAAAATTACTTTTAACCTAGCTACGTACAGTGTAATATTTAATTACTAATATTAATAATGGTATTTAAATCAAGGGATCTCACTGAAATTGTTATATATTTGATTTTAATCTTGTTTAAGTTTGTATTTTAAACAGGGTGTGACAAAAATATGTCGGGCGGATACCCTTACCTTCTAGCTTGTAGATTCTATAGGATTCAAAAACTTTTTCTTTATTGGATCAGATGGAATACTTATGAAAAGACCACACAGGATCTTCTGCTGATGCTGTGGGAGCAAGCTGAGAGGTTTGCAGGACCCTAGGACTATGATGTGGATGAACATAGCTAGTTGCTCCTAAAGGGCGAAAAACCTTTACAGCGTTCATGGGGATGTGTCTAAAATCCACGTAGTCGCAGTCGCCGGACAACACATTGCGGCGAAAATGGTTTTCAGAGTGTTTTAGGGTTGAGAGTTTTTGACCAGAAGGCGAAGATGCTGGACCTAACTGACAGGGCGAAAGCCTTCCTGGGAGATGTGTAAAGCTTTAGAGAGCTGAGATTGTGACCAAATATGTTGTGAAAGCTGTTTTAAACTTAGGTTCATGTCATATATATCAAGGGTAAGATGGGTTAATGAATATATGATTAGGAGCGGACTTTAACATAATTTGATGGTTTGATATAAAGACAATGTAGAGGAACTTACTCCTATTTTAGGGACTAATAATTGTACTATTCAAATCAATTGTATAGTTGTCACCCAATGGTTAAGACGACACCTTCATGGGAATAATAATAAAAGTCACAAGGAGCTATTTGGGGTTCCTTTGGACATTGAAAGCTTTTTCATCCATTTCTTCCAATTTATGACATCTGATGAATATACACTGATTACTCATGTGTAAGAAGGTGGTTAATATTCATCATGTATAATAATTAGAACCAAAGATTAATTGAGTATATATCCACTAATATTAAGATATAATTCATAATATATATCAAATATTCCAATATAATAATAATATATAGAGGAATCAGAAAATGTTATATTAATTTTTAAACGAAGCCCCAGTTTAAGAAACGAGGATTAGTGAATTTGACAATTATCCAAATTAACAAATATTTTTTTATTACTGGTCCACATGTACTGGATCTGAAGGCGCTTCCTAGTACTTATAATAAAGTTAAGAAATAATAATCACCTTCAGTTATACAAATATAATATTCACCATTGCATATAAATAGTATAAATTTAATAATAAAATAATAATATAATAAGTATAATTAATAATAGATAATTATAAACGAGGTCACTGATATATATTTATATATCTAACTATATATATGTAATAATATATACTATAATATTAATATATATATATAGTATAATAATATTTATATATTAATATTAATATATAGATATAACTATATTAATATATATATATATATTATAGTACTATATATATTAATATATATAGTTAATTAATTATATGAATATATAATATATATAGCTATATAAAATTATATTATATTATATTATATATATTAATCAATATAAAACTAGATAGTATAATCATCCACTTATCTTATTTTGGGGAGGAAGGTAGAGGATATAGGGGAGGGTGAAATTAAATTTTAAGTTAACTATATAAATGAAATATAAAAAGAATTATATTTATTTAAAATACTTGACATTGAATTTGAGAATTTGAATTAAATTATATTTATATACAAAATAGCTTTTAATACACCCATAAAAATGCCGATCGTGCTATATATACTACTTACATTATATATTAAATGGAACATTTATATACTCTATTTTTTATATCACCAATAGTATTTACCTATATTTGCCCTCAAAAATGTCATTAACTTATATTCTTATATATAAAGCAATGAACTATAATGATATAAACTGGTAAAACGATAATGATTATACTAGTATATTAAAATAATAATATATAACTCAATATAAATTATATATATATATAATATATATTATATATAATATATACTGTTAGAGAGAGATGAGAGAGAGATAGAAGAGAGTATAGACTGGCTGGTAAAAAATATCATCTAAAATTTTATATTATTCAATCCAACATGCTTTTTTATTGAAAAATAAATTATGCTTTGAGAAAACAATAGAGCAGCATGAACTTAAATTTTAAAAAATGTTAAATGAGAACTTTAGGACACTATGCCTACATCGATAATGTTTATAAAAATATTATATATAATTAAAATAAATATAATATATAAATATATAATTTTTAGTACAATATATTAATATATAATAAAATTAATTAATAAGTATCTTAAATATAATAATAATAATAGTGTCCAAATAGGATGGGGAGATCACATACACTACAATATTCACTAACTTATTGGGGCGCGTAATAGTGGGGTCTCGACATTGTTAACATCTTACTGTTAGACACAAAACTTTTAAAAAGCTGTAATTATATAGTCAGCTTCACAATATTTATAATTTTTCCTTTAATTTTGCTTACCAAAATAGATTGATAAACTTGTGGAAGAATTTTTTCACAATGTCCTCGAATAGTTAGAAAAAAAGGAAACCAAATTCACCCTTTATTTTGCTTCACCAAAAATAGATTGATAAAACTTGCAGAAAGTTTTCCACCCGTCTTGATATTGTTAGAAAAAGAGTCAATTCTATATTTTTAAAAAGAGTTGTCCTGTAAGCTCTGATGTATCCTCACACCGGAAAGGTTTATTTATATCCTTCTTCAATCACAGTTTATAGCAAATGTAATATTATCATTGGAAGTTTCTTTTAAAGGCAAAGTTCCAAGGATGACATTTCATTCACTTGTATATGCCCGACGTGAGATAAGCAAAATAGAAAAAACATGAAGAAGATTAGTCATCAAGGAGCCAAAGATAATGCAAATTTGCAATCTGTGAAGGAGGCTGGCTGGCGCACAGATCAATTTCCATTTATTTGTCATTTTATGAGCCAAGGTGTTTCCATTATTATCAGTGGCTTGGCCAAGCAAATATTTATCAGCCCCTCCATCAGTCGAGAGCGAGCGACGTATTTTTAGGTGTAGATGGTGGGAATGTAAACACCCAAAAGGGAACAGGCTCTCGCCAGCCAGATACTAGTGAAAGTTCAATGTTTTTGCATCACAATTTTGAGAATTTTTGAATTGAGTATTTAGCAAAACCTAGGTTTAAGTGAATTTTGGTAGAAATATTTGATTATAGTAGGACACTTGGATTATAGAGTTTTCATGTTGTTCCTTTTCAGCTGATTAATTGAGGTCTCTTCCTTTCATTTGATTTTTTATTCTTCATTATTTGTATATTTAGTTAAAGAGATTTCTTGTAAATTGTAATCATGTTTAAAACATAAAAGCTAGTAGATAAAATATTAATACTTTCTTATTACTTAAATAGAACTTACTGGGAAATGGAATATTTTTATTGAATAAACACAAACATAAAAATTATTAATATTATATTTGGCAATTATTATTTCTTTAAACTCCCTATATTTTATTGTCATAAATATTACTTGGGCACAACCAAATATGAAACTAACTGATTCTAAATATTGTTGTTCACGGGAATGCATCCTGATGTTGGCCTAGCCAGTACACAAGATGCTTTCTATCTTAGTTTAATGTTATTTATATGTTAATTAAAAATTATTATCTGGACACCTAAAAAAAAAAAAATAGAAGTATCGGTTATCACCAGGCCTCTTTTCTGGTTATTTCAGTACCAGGGCTCTGCGGCTAACCAGTCGGAGTTTCAGTGGACAGATCGTAGCAATTTTTCCAGGAGTCCGAGTACTCGGAGTGGAAAATTCTGTGCAATGGGTTGTCGGAGTCGAAAATTCTGCGCCGAGTCGGAGTCGGAAAATTCCTGTGTAAGATGGAGCTCGATCCTTTCGAGGCTATGGATAATAGAACTTATTATTATTATTATTTATTATTATTAATTATTATTTATTATTTTTATTATTATTATTATTATATATATAATTACTACTACTGAAAGTATTAACTGTTATTTTTTATAATGGGTTTATAATAAATAATAATTTCTAACAAATGTGTAATTACGTTATACAATTGTTTTCGAAACTGAAATAATTTTTGTTTTCATGTGTTGCCCTGCATCTTTATGTCTTACGGACTGTACGTTTATTAGCATTTAGAGATTCAGATTCATTGGAAAATGGTAATATTTTTTTATTCTCAAAACCAAGCGAACAATAACAAGTCTTTGAAAAAAAAAAATTGTGCTTTACGTCGTAAGCATGTAAGCAACTGAGCATGAGTCCAGAGGTTGCAAATGTTATGAATTTGACTTGCTGGAGTCGGAGTCGAACATTTTGTTTCGACCGTGAGACTTCGGTCGGAGAGTCGAAAATTTTGGGTGTTAGTTGCCAGTCAGAGCTCGAAACAAGTCACATATGATTTAAGGAGTCCCCGGTGAGTCGAAAAATCGTTATTCTAACTTTACTCCGGCGGAGCCTCTGATCGGTACATCTTCATATTAGATTAAATATTATATATATATATAATAGTTTATAGGATTATATATATTATATATTATAAATATTATAATGATATATTATATATATATATATTTATAAGGTGAAGCTTTTTGAAATATATTATTAAGAGAGTAATACAGTGTTTGAGGTGAGATGACTTTCTGAATCGCTGTAAGGCTGAAATTAGTGGAGTAACGTCAAAAGATAGTTTTGGAGGTGATAAGGAAGGTAAAACCCGTAGAAATTGATGTCATTCTCTTTAAGGATAAATAGGAAGATAGTAAAAAAAGTGTTGTCGTTTTGGAGATATTGAGTTAAGTGAGTTGTGGAGTAAAGGATGATGACTGAGCTGAGAAGTCAAGTGATTAAGTGAGATTGAAATGTCTTGTTCGTGCGTATTGTAATGAGGGTGTGATGGAAGAGCGGCTGAATAAATAGCGTAATGAATGGCTTGCGCTTCGTGCTGGCGAGTGAGAATGAAGGTCTAGTGATTTTTATTTTTCGGTATATAGAAGCTGTGTTAGGAGGTGGATGAGTGATATAAGTTGAAAGAGTTGGTAACGCGATTTTCTTATATGTGTGTTTATTGTAAGAGTAGGTGGAATTCGACGATTCGTTCGTCTTTGTATTATTAAGGTCCTTCAGTAGGGTATCTCGCTGCCCTAAAGGGGAGAGGAGCTGTTTGGTTCGACACTCGCACGTAAGGAGGTAAACTATTTAGCTGTAGTCGTAAGTTACGGCCTGTTTGACTTGTGATATATGAGAACCGAATCATATATCCGCTTCTAGTTTTTGAAATGTTTTAAGAGTTTATATGCACCTATGAGATGAGATGAATAGGTTTTTAGGAATTGATAGTGTTTTAAAGACATGCTGTGAAAAGCTAAGTCTCATAGAAGGTTGTAGCTATACTGTTTCCTCTATGAACAGGGGACCAGTCAATATTATAACAAAACGTTATCCCAAGACTGCTTTGCTCGTGGTGTTGTTTCTTTCCATTTGTATGATTAAAACATAGGTTCAGTTGACCTCTAAGATGTGGGAGTTTTCGTTTCTTGTATTGTTACAGTTTGTCTTTGTGTGTACCCTTTTGTTTCTGCTTGGGAAGGCTAACATGCTTTCTGTATTTCAAGTTTGGGTCCATCTAGCACTATTAAGATTTCTCAAATGCATTGATCAATTGTATAGGCTATAATCATTGACAACAGATATTGGAGCAATAGTTATGGATCAAAGAGTTTTGAATAGTCTCCATAAAATCCTTACTTCAATTAATGAATCAAGTAAGAAAATGAGGAGTACAACCGATAGAAGAATTAAAAGTGGAGTTAATCGCAATCCGAGTAAAAGGTATTAGTTCACCCAAATTGTCATTTGCATTCACGTAATGCCTCAGATGGTTTGCAATCTTTAACATTTTCTACTCTCTCACGAGAGAAATAGACTGGGCGTTGCCGGAACAGAACGATATTCAGTCGGATCATTAATTACTTCCCAGTAGCTTGCATTCTTGTAGAAATTGTGATGATGGTGTCTTCATGTGAACGTCTGTCCTCCCGTCCGACTATTCACTCGGCTTATTCCGACTCCGACTCCGCTCGTACCTTAGCGACTGGTCCTCGTGCCTCTCGTAGGTATGCGCTTCTTTCAGGTTCATATACCTCCTCGAGCTACTATGCTGCTGCTGTGCTGTTGTGAATTAGAGGCAGCAGCTCCAAATATCTGTGAGGCTGTTTTCACCACTAAGAGATATTGAGGTGTGCTTTATCTTGCTCTGGTCTTCTCCAGATCGGCCGCTCTCTATGCCACGATCTAGCTGAAGTCTACCAAAAATGGCTCGTAGGGCAAGGGGGGATATGGTCTTCACACTTTCGCTCTGGCATTTCGGCGCGTGAATTCCGCTCTTTTTATCTTCGCTCTCTCTGACATGAGGTGCAGCGTTGTTTGCAATGTATTCCCTTCTCAGTCTATATTATTGTTATTCTACCTCGAATATTATAGTTTCCCTTGATTACGGATAGTGAGTCTTGTTTCGTTCATATACTCTCTTATATCTCAGTCCGATGTAGAGGAGAGAGGTTCGTTTATTAGTTGAAATTCAATTTCGCCAAATGCTCCAGATCTTACTTGAATTTCGGAGACTTATTGTGTATTCTAGCAATAGGGCTATCCATTATTATGTGTGGTAATAATGAGTAGATAACAGTCGAATATCAATCATAAACCTGCAGGGAAGGTGTCAGCAGAAGGTCTTGTTGCTGTGTAGGTTTGTTTAATGCGAAAGCGAATGGCTCTAAGGATGCATGTACTCATTAAGTTTATTATGTCTGTTGTTTTGCGGCCTTTGTTCCGTTTGTCAGAAGTATTTCCTGGTACAGGAAGGAAGCATGTGGTTGGCAAACTTGTTTATTTGTAGCTCAATATTTATGTGATGTTAATGGAGTGGGCTTCTTTGGGCTTAATGGATGATAATCTAGTAAATGAATACTCGTCAGTATTTACTAGTGGTGTGTCTTTAGTATTCTCCCTCGAGATGGGATAAGTGTGAGAGATACAACACAGCGATATCAATCTCTGCCAGACGGAGCCTTGGATTATGGCATGATCTGGTTAGATGAATCATATACGGAATACTTATATGTTGGTTATTCCCGTGATAATTGGCTCAATTCACTAATCTATAATTTAATGGTGGCTCTGATGAAATTTGGTATAATGCAACAAACTATTGCCATGAGCCGTACGGCCTGTATGATCATATATGTCCGGAAGAGTTGTGTTCGCGTTTGTGAAAGTAAAATGACCGATTTTGACCGAAATTTCGGGGACCAGCCCACCAAATTCATGAAAAGACGATTCGATGAAACGCAACCAGATGATGAATCACCATTCGATGATTGTAAATTATTCCATCTACTGGAATAAATAATGACCATCCCCAGAGCTCGTTTGAAGCGGAACAGATGCCTTTTATAAGCTGAGCTGTGCTTTGATTCAGTTCAGTAGATAACATCTACAGACTGTGGTTGCCACAACAGACCAGTGTAGTGCTTTAAAAGGAATTCTGAACCAGCAGTGGTTGTGGTCAGGTGACCTCTGCACGAGACGGAAGGATAGTTCCTTTTTGTTGCCTGTGTAATGGGCTTAATGGTTGTGAGTAATTTTGCCTCTGTTGGTAATTATTAGAAATTAAATATTCCTTCAGTGCTCATGTTACCTTGCTGCACTCCGTGTTTTCTGCCCCCAAAAATTTCTTATCAATGTCTTGGATTAATCAAATCTATTTCACATTCCCCAATGCTCAAATACATTTGCGTGAGATACATTGATATTGATTTCCAAAACTGTTTGTGTACTACCACGACACTTATCGTGCTATCATACCTATTATACGCCTTGTTTTCTTAATTTTCTCTTTATGTCTTTCGTTCGTGCTGCGTGCATTTATTTATACTTGATATTAGCGGACTGTGCAACCTGAACCTGTGTCATATCTATTGACTACATGCTGTTCTGTTGAGATAGTGTTAACTCGTGTTATCTTTTATAGTGGGTCGCTATTCCACATCTTCCTCAACTAAATTCATCGATAGGCATTCGGCCTCCAAATATGCTGAGGGTAGTGATTAGAACTTTTGGTTTAATGATATATCACGTTTTGATAGCTCTCTCTCTCACTACTCGCTGATGTTTATTCCCCTGTCTCATCCTCTCAATAGGTGATAATATACCACGTTTGGTATCATATTCACTATTTGTTAATACATGGGATTTAAAATAACCGTTTACTCTAACTTAATAGAAAATGCCGATATTATAATAGAGGAGAATTATTTAGTGTCTCTATTGAGACACCTCCCAAAATCCTCTAATGAATGGATCCGCGTGAGTAGTCATAGCGAATTGGGAAAGACAATATGATTCGATGCGGAAGATATTATTTATATATAATTTTGTTATAAAACTATGTTATTCTACCGTATACATGACCATTTTTACAATATTCACTCAGTCCGATTACCTCCTAGTGTGTAGATAATACTCTATGAGTTCATCTGCTGTGTATATAAGATCTGTATACTCGAATAAACACAAGACAATATGTGGCAGTGGCTATCGTTCGCTGTGAGTCTCTCGCCTTACAAGAACTGAGTGAGACGTGAATTTGATTTTTGGGAACT
The DNA here is from genome assembly GCA_015478945.1 of Trachelipus rathkii. NCBI lineage: Eukaryota > Metazoa > Arthropoda > Malacostraca > Isopoda > Trachelipodidae > Trachelipus > Trachelipus rathkii. The sequence continues at coordinate 19,028 of JABUQX010131679.1, forward strand.
GCAATTCATAGCTCTGCTTTTTGCTTAGTAACCATAGAGCGAAGGTGGCTCAGAGATGGAACATTTAAATAGTATCACCGATACCATATGAAGGTCTGCTGAATCATATTATGGATAGTAGTTTTAGATTTATGAAAGTCTGCTGATTACTACTTGAGTCATCCAAGCAGGGGAGGGTCTCCGGGACCCTAACTATCCCTATTGTGAAATCTATTACTCTCACTCTATGAAACTGACTCGAGAAAACTAACTGGTCATTGAGGTTCTCATATTTTAAACTTAATTTTTTCAAAATTCTATGTGTTACATCTCAATTAATGGATTAAAAATGGAGTTTGTAATGCTTAGTTTATCCTGCATTTCATATTTTCATCTGCGAACTCAAATGGTTCATATCTGCGCTTGTACGAGCTATCAGATTCTTCGCAGCTTAGGAACGATATATATTAGTAAATTATTCGGTGCCATGAAGAATCGATGATTCGTTGTTGGCGTTGTTTTGCTATAGTGGTAGACTCTTTTTGGTTTATCCCTGACTAGATTGTCTAAACGTGACGCTAGCGAATCCAATATCTGTTGAACTTTTTATATGTTTTTATTGGTTCTTATTGGGGCGTGTTTTAAAGGAATATTTGAGCTATTTGGAAATTTCCATTACTTTGGTAGATTTTCATACTTGACTACAAAAGATACATAATAACTATATAATTGTGTATCATACAATAACATGCAGTAAGAGCGGAGCTATATAAAGACAAATAGAGTTGAGAGTGAGCCCGGAATTACTATTCGTTTCTTTCTTATTTTGTAAAATTAATATTTGAGAGATGATTTTTTTTTGTGCAGCAGAAAAATTGTAATAATAATGTATGGTTAAAAAACCGAGAGTTTTTTGGCATTAAATTGATTAATATGAATAGTTGAAATTTTGTTTTGTTTAATTTATAAATTGATTATTATTAGATATGATATAATGAGGGTTATATAATGTTCATGTATATATATTTTGTAGTCTGTTCCTAGTTGGTAAAGTGGAGGTTTGCCTACGGTTAATCACTCATTAGAATTATAAAAAATTTACTTCTTTTCATCTTGTAATAATATATACAATTAAACACCCTCAAAAGCCTCTGGAGCTCTGGAGCCTCTTGAGCCTTCCGGCTCTTCCCAGCCTCATCTACATCCTCTCTCCTGGCGCTTTAGGCTCCTCCCGGATTGCGTTCCGAAGATACTTTCCTCTCACAACTCCTGCTGCTAACATCTCAGCGCATCTCTTGGGTAGTAATGTTACCAGATGTAAAATTATTGTTGCGCCCCGTGGCATCGTTCACGACTCTGCGCGTTCACTAACCGCACTTCCGAAACTAGCGACACCGATGCTATCCCATCAAATTTCAGTCGTAGATTCGTGCAAGAAAGAGCCCACAGAAATGATCATAGAAGTGTGTAGTGATATGTGTCTGCCACCCATATATATTTCGCACGCGCACACTGTGTTCAGAGAAAGATGAGAGGTTAGTTGCAGATAAATATCTTTTAATTTTTGTGAGTAACTAGATACAAGAGCATATGTCAATCTAAATGTTGTGTACTTTTTTAAAAATCTTAGGTTTGGCGTTTAAGAACTGTCTTACTTCTGAATCAGGATCTTTCGTTCTGACGTCTTTAGATTTAGCGCTTTGAGTCGTAGTTTATGCGAACTAATAGTACATCTCACTCGGTCTTGATGTAGAATTTTATTTCACTTTAACTTTATATCTGATTTACCCATTATAAGCTCAAATATAGAGATGGGCCGATCTCTCCATTTTTCAAACCGTTTAAACCGCCGCTGAGTAAAACAGCGATAGTGTTGGTCAGTCAGTCATTGTATAAACTACCTGGCGACCTAGTTTGCCCCGGTTGCCAGGTAGGTTGCTTGGAGTTATGCAGCCAAATTGCTGTGGCTGATTTTTGAAGTTTGCAAGTATCGTTTTTGCTGTCATTTTGAAAGTTCTTTAAAATAGTTATGTAGTGCAAATAAGTAAATCACGAGAATCTCTTAGTTATATTTAGTCTAAATTTTTTATTCTAGAACATTGGTTCTTATGGATGATGTTATCATTATATCTAGATCAAAACATAAAATATCTCAAAAAATATTTTAGTTTAGAAATTTTTTAAAATATTCACCTATCATTCCATACTTATCTGTGAATTCAATTCAGTTTGTAAAAGAGTAAGAGGAGGCGGTTGGTCATGGTTTTAGAAACAGTCGGATATCCTTTACTATCATATCTAGCCTTTTAATACTTTATATAATTAGAATAAACTTTAAATATTTGTACCTGTTCATTTTTATGGCCACTCCTCTCTGTTGTAAGTAATGGACGGGAGTAGATGGGACACAACTTGTTATTATTCTTTATATCTTCTTTTGCTGACGTAACATCATTCTATATCGCTCTGTACTGTCTGCTAGAGAATATTCAGAATTTTATTTCGCTCACTTATCTCTTAACTTACTTATCAGTGTATGAAGTGAGAGAGGCTAAAAAATAGTCTAGGGCTTGTGCGGTCATGACACAGTGAATCTGTCTGCTCCAACAATTTTTTATTATGTAATACAAGCATTAAACCATTACGGCAGTCTTAATTCCAATAAAGAAGCAGGCAGTTCGCAGAGATGCACCCTAGAACAACAGTTTTGTAAATATCCTTGTTAAAAAGTTGAATGTTTTCCCGCTTGATGCTTTAGCCTGGCCAGTACCGCGAATTGAGAGGGAGTGGGACGTGCATGAAAAAGAAGGGTTAGCTGTTCTATTGGAGTTAATTGATAACATGCATGGAAGTTGAATAGCATTTTGTAACAGCGAGTATACCAACAAGGCCTAAGTCTATTAATTTTATAATGTAAACTAGTTATAAAAGGACTTGAAATTACAAAGAAGAATCTTGAGGTTCTAAATACTGATAAAGTAACTAAAAATTGAGCGATTACAAGAAGTAGCGTATAACCTACTTACAGCTTATCTAAAAAATACTGCATATAAACATATTGTTGAATTGTGTGTTAATACTTTTACTCAATGTAATGGCAGCTGAAATTAATTAATCCAAGACAGGTTGGGGGGGAGTGATAGGAGAGATCATTGCTCATCGATTATCAACGATGAAAATGTAAAAAAATAGCGAACGACATAATAAAGATAAAAGATACAAGTGAAATTGTGATATGTGACTTCTTAATATGTTAATATGATAGCAGGGGAGAAATCAATTGTAGATAAGATAAATAGAAGAAAAATATTATGCTATATATCCCTGTCTCTATGGAAAATACTAAGATGGATTATTCTCATCTCGCTATAAAATGCTTGCTAACAGTACATTTGAATCTCTTATGTATCATTTGTGTATTGGTGTGCAAGTACATTAATGATATGTACACCTCACAATCTTAGTACACGTGTATTCTGTTCTAAATGCAACTAGTAAATCTAAATGCTCACTCTCTACTTTTTTTTTTATACTTCCATAGGATAATATATTGCCAAGTCTGCCAAGTCTATTGGGCATCTTTTAATTTGACATGTAATATAATACTCTCTTATTATCTATTATTTTCGAATAACATACGTTAGTACCTTGGATAATTTTCCTCACCTTTTTTTCTCATAATTGTAATTATCTTTATATAATCTCTTTCCATTTAACGTGGTATAATACAGTATTCATTATTACTATTTTCGGTATTATCTATATATTATAAATATTTATCGATATACACCTTATCCATAATCTCCATATATGTAATCAACGTTATATATTTAATATTAATTGCCTAAATATATATATACGTTTGTACTATAGGTTTTTATATGCTAATATATATAGCTTATACTCAAAGTATATAGGTACTATAATACAATATATAGTGAGTATAAACCTATATAAAGAATATATTTATATTATGTGTATATATAACATTAAAACGTGATCATATATCGGTACAATTCCTGGATATTTTACCTCTCTCCGCAATCATTGCTCCTTCCGTCAGCTGTGTCACTAAATAGCCTCTTCAGGCCCTTGTGAATATAATATTGATTAGTCCATGACCCTAGAGATTCTTCATGAACGTTAGGGATACAGGCCGTAACGAGTGACATTCCCCGATGTTTTATATTGAGGCTGTCCATCGCTGTACGCCGCTCTCGCCATCTCCTCCGAGCTTAAACATATAACTTCTATGTCTCTAACATAAATACTTACACTTGTGAATTTAGTTAGGCGATAGCACTGCACTTGGTGCCATCACACACATATTCCGAACATAACTAAGGAAACCACCTGCTGCTAGTCAATTTCACTCTCTATAATCGATTCGTCCGTTAATGTACCTCATCCACTCTCGGTTAGTTTACTATCTATTCTACGTGATTTTTGAACCTTTTCTAACCTACTTCAGTTTTAATTTAACACTCTGGAATCCTTTATTCTTATTCTCTATTCCTCGCTACTCGCAAAGTATCGGGCTTTATGAGCTGCCTTTTCCCATATATGGCCAAATACTTCCAAAGTTACTGAACTCGATAGGTATCTCGCACACTTTAGTTTATAGGACTACGGGGAGACTTCTAGCGTAAGGTAGCCTGTTTGACAATACTTACTCCAAAGGCATTCATTGACAGGTTGTACCGAACGAAATTGATCTTACCAAAGCTTCCCCTCGCTTTGGAATTCCTCTAACCTCTCACCTTTCCGTTAACTCTTACTTTGAAATCTATCGCTGAAAACATTCAGCCTCCAAAATCGGGCTGTTATCTCTACTTTTATACTATCAAAGTAGTGGTGGTGATTCCATACTTGGTTTGACTTATCTCCTATCTTTATGATATTATAACTATTGTGCATTATTAATAAGTCTCAATCCATAGCGTACAGAATAACATAACTACTAGTAAGTTTTTCCGAACTCTTATTTCGACTCCTTATGTATCTTGACGATTCTGTCACTGTTTTAAAATTCATGCTTAATCTGTATTTTAACACTGTCGACGTTTTTACTTTCTCTTTCTTCGCACATGGTATCCTCGTTTCACTTTTTCGATTCTCTACTATACTAGAATACTGATTTTCTGGTGTGTGAGGGTGTGAGGATAGTTCATTATCATCCTTGTGTAAAATTCATTCTTAAAAATTTCAACTTCTACATTCTTTAGCTTTTCTGTACTATATTTTCTTAAACTTGCCGACTCACTATTAGAACAGTTTTCTCTCGTTCTCCTGTTTTGACAATTATTAAGCACTCCTGGTGCTCTTATCATTTACTACTAAATAATTATCTGTTTATTGGAAACTCACAATTACTTTGTGTTGTCTACGTCTGTGACCTCATAACTGGGAGTAATCTGTTTATGATCTGCTGTCAGATCTTTTTTCTCTTCTTCTCAGTGTATCAGCGTTTTCAATGCCTCATCCGCCTTATGGTACTGCACTCGCTATATACTAGGGGGGAGGGGGGGTTCTGAGTTCAACACTCTCTTTAGATAGGTTTCGAGTCTAATAGCCTAAAAAAAGCCTCTCTTAAAAAATCTGTCCCGTACCTTTGCCATGTTTAACACTTCAATGGACCCTCTATCTTTGCGGCGTCGATTGAGTTGACATTATATCTCCTCAATTTACTAACGGTACGACTTGTAGCCGCCGCTCGCCTCCGTAGCCACGTTATTCCCCGAACCCTGTACCATCCACTTTAACGTCGCCCTGTAGCACAAGGGGTGCTGATCTCAGTGATGATTTTGGTAGTTGTCTTGATAATCTGCAAGTCATCATGATGTTACTCTCCGTTCCATATATATATATCTCGTGTCATTTGCTCATTCGACTACTTCGTTGACTGTTGAATTCTACTTATCACAGTCTTTATATTATTCAAATTTGTACTTTTATATTTCTCCCTATCTTCAAAGCGCTGCGTCGGCGTATCTCTTCGAGACCCGTTCGTTTGCGCTATTAGTTTTTGTCTAGTTACTGAGGCGTAGTAAATAACCATCGTTGAATTAGTCTCTTCTCACCCTGAGTTGTCAATGGTGAAAACTAATATAATTAAATAATAACTATGATTGGAAAGC
>JABUQX010131680.1:0-31599 GCA_015478945.1 Trachelipus rathkii
TCATTGAAATGCATTTCAAAAAGCCAGAAAATCGAATTTATTAATAGTTTTAGGTGTCTTAATTATGACGTTTTTTAATGAAATTTTCAATATTTATTTTTTTTAATTCCAAATATTTCATTAGTTGTGAAAACCTGTTTTAATAAAAAAATTTAACTTCTAAAATTACGCTTTTTCTTAAATTTTCACATTACAAATTTAGAACTCTTAAAAGTACGATTTTTCCTAAATTTCAACATTTGAAATTATTTGGTAATTCTTAAAATTAGTTTTTAACGGGATTTTTAGCATTTGAAAAAAATAATGTGTTTCATTGAAATGCAATTTCAAAAAGCAGAAAAGCGAATTTGTTAATAGTTTTAGGTGTCTTAAATTGACGTTTTTTAATGAAATTTCAATATTTGTTTTTATATACCAAATATTTCATTAGTTGTGAAAACCTGTTTTAATAAAAAAAATTAACTTCTAAAATTACGCTTTTTCTTAAATTTTCACAATACAAAAAATAGGATCTTACCATCAGTTTCATGAAATGCTTTCACTTTGATTAATTATTTGGTAATTCTTAAAATTGAGTTTTTAACGGGATTTTTAGCATTTAAAAAAATGATGTGTTTACTTGAAATGCAATTTCAAAAAGCAGAAAATCGAATTTATTAATAGTTTTAGGTGTCTTAAATTGACGTTTTTTAATGAAATTTCAATATTTGTTTTTATATACCAAATATTTCATTAGTTGTGAAAAGCTGTTTTAATAAAAAATTTTAACTTCTAAAATTACGCTTTTTCTTAAATTTTCACATTACAAATTTAAAAATCTTAAAAGTACGATTTTTCCTAAATTTCAACATTTGAAATTATTTGGTAATTCTTAAAATTGAGTTTTTAACGGGATTTTTAGTATTTGAAAAAATAATGTTTTCCATTGAAATGCAATTTCAAAAAGCAGAGAAGCGAATTTTTAATAGTTTTAGGTGTCTTAAATTGACGTTTTTTTAATGAAATTTCAATATTTGTTTTTATATTCCAAATATTTCATTAGTTGTGAAAACCTGTTTTAATAAAACTTTTTAAATCCTAAAATTACACTTTTTCTTAAATTTTCACAGTACAAAAAAAGGACTCTTTGAAGTACGGTTTTTCCTAAATTTCAACATTTGAAATTATTTGGTAATTCTTAAAATTGAGTTTTTAAGGGGACCCTGTACTTGCCCAACCCCTACTTTTTAGGGTACAAATAAAAAATTTCCCTTTTTTTTTTATTAAGCTTTAATATTAGATAATATTTCCTCCTCTACTCATGGTGTAATTTTTGTTTCGAAATTCCGAAAGATTTTTAAGATACAGGATATTTTATATAGGGGTGTCAATTCTATAATGTTTCTTTGAATTTTGCAGGTTTCGAAATTGCAATTAAACTTTCCAGGAAAAATATCGGTTCTTTCGCCTTTTTATTTATAAGATTAATCTCTTCCTGTTCGCAAACACAACCTATAGATCAGGCCTTTTTCCTCTACTCATATAAATGTAGTAGGATTGTCGGAGCTCAGGAAGCCGTAGCCGGAGCTCCGGAGACGGAAGCCGTAGATAGAGCCGAAAACATATTTTATTTTAAAGAAATTTTTTGCAGGATGAATAATATTCTGCAAGATGGAGCTGAAGCAATTTGAGAATGGAGGCCGAAGTTAGAGCCGGGAGCCGGAGCCAGAGTCAATAGTCGGAGCCGGAGCCGTGAACCGGTAGCGGAGCCGAACCATAAATTATACATTTTTTTAAACAGAATTTTTATCATTCTTTGCAGGCAAATTACTTCTGCAAATAGTCGAGCTGAACTTTTTCTGAATGAAAACGAGTCGGAGTTGAAGCCGGATCCGAGTCCGGATCCGGATCTAGGGCCGGAGCTTAATAACAATTTTTATTTAAATTTTTGCAGTGATTAATAATTTTTCAAAGTTTGGAGCTGGAACATTTTGAATAGGAAGCCGGAGCCGGAGCCGGAGCCGGAGTCGGAGCCGAGCCAAAGTATAATTTTTTTTTAAATTGTTTTTTCAGGTAAATTATACTTCTTGCAAAGTCGGGCCGATAACTTATTCTGATAACATGGAAAACGAAGTTCGGAGCCGGAAGCGCGTGAGCCGGAGCGGAGCCGACTGAAGAGCATATTTTTTTCAAGAATTGTTTTTGCATGATGAGAGTAATTGTACAAAGTTGGTAGCTGGAAATTTTTGAAAAGGACAGGCCGAGCCGGAAGCAGACAGGACGCCGAGGTAAGTTAAATTATTTTAAAGTGAATTGTTTTTGCAGATAAAAATACTTCTGCAAAGTCGGAGCTGAGCTCTTCTGAAATATGAAACGAAGTCGGAGATAAAGCCGGAGCCGGAGCCGGAGCCGGAGCCGGAGCCGGAGCCGGAGCCGGAGGTAAAGTATAATTTTTTTTAAAGAAATTGTTTTTGCAGATTAAAATACTTCTGCAAAGTCGGAGCTTAGCTCTTCTGAAATATGAAACGAAGTCGGAGATAAAGCCGGAGCCGGAGCGGAGCGAGCGGAGTCGGAGCCGGATGCGGATCTGAGGAACAAACTTTTTTTCAAATAAATTTTTTGTAGTGAAGAGTATTAAACAAAGTTGAGATAAACAATTTTGAAAGGAGCTCGGAGCTGTAGGAAAAGAAGGCGGGGGGTTAAAAGGCGGAGCCGGAGCAGAGCAGGCGGCCAGAGCCGCGCCGGAGCCAGAGCCTTAAGTAGTATAAATTTTTTAAAAGAAATTTTTTTTGCCGGTTAAAATACTTCTGCAAAGTTGGAGCTTGATTTATCCGGAGCCGAAATCGAAGTCGGAGCCGGAGCCGGAGCGGAGCCGAGCTGTATAAAGCCGAGCCGGAGCGAGCCGGAGCGGAGCTGAAGAACAATTTTTTTTGCAGTTGAAAGTAATTATTTAAAGTTGGAGCTGAACAATTTTGAAAAGGAGCTGGAGCCGGAACCGGAGTCGGAGCCATAGCCGGAGTTCGGAGCCGGAGCCGGAGCCGGAGCCGGAGCCGGAGCATAAATTTTTCTAAGATAATTTTTTGGAAAGTAAAAATATTCCGCAAAGTCGGAGCTGAAATATTCTGAAATAGATACGGAGTTGGTGCGGTGCGGTGCGGTGCGGTGCGGTGCGGTGCGGTGCGGTGCGGTGCGTCAGTGCGGTGCGGTGCGGTGTGATAAACTTTTACTGCGCTTTTGGATGCTCTCATATTTAGGTTGAGGTGAGGAATGCGTAATATCTTTTTACTTGTCTGAAAAAAAGAAAAAATCATTCAATCTTTATAGGCGTTTTTTTCTTTCAAAAGATCACTTTTTTTCCATATCAGCTGACATAAAAATTCGCTAAAAAAAAACGAAGAAGTCTATTGTAATGAAAATTTCCAGGCCATTTATATATATATATAGGCGAAGATTCTCACCAAGTTTTATTCTGATTGAAAAACGTGGGTTGGTGTCAGACAAGTTTGAAGTGATGACCTTGAAATTATTTTTTGAAATTTTGAAATTCAAATTGAATATTTGATGTTACCAATATTTTTTTTATTGAATTTAAAGGAAAAATCGATTATATTTAAGTGACCAGAAGGATATGATGGAAGGATAGAGAAAAAATTGTTGAATTATCTTAAAAAATAAAGTTTTTATATGATTTTCAGTTGAAACAGTAAAAATTCAGAACTTGCCCCTTCCCCCCCCCCCATAAATCCCAAACCATGAAGTCTATTGAAACGAAATCAACAAAAATACATAGAGTAATTATTCCTTTTTAAATAAAAAGTACTCATTTCACGATTGATAGAAACTGTAATTTCGAGTACAGGGTCACCTTAACGGTATTTTCAGCATTTGAAAAAATAATGTTTTTCATTAAAATGCAATTTCAAAAAGCAGAAAATCGAATTTATTAATAGTTTTAGGTGCCTATTAAATTGACGTTTTTTAAATGAAATTTCAATATTTTGTTTTTTTATATTTCAAATATTTTCATTAGTTGTGAAAACCTGTTTTAATATAAAACTTTTTTAAGTCCCTAAATTATACTTTTTCTATAAAATTTATCACAGTACAAAAAAAGACTCTTAGCAAGTACGGTTTTATTTCCCTATAATTTCAACATTTGAAATTATTTGGAATTCTTAATAATTGAATTTTTTAAACGGTATCTGTCAGCGATTTGAAAAAATAATTTGTGTCATTGAAATGCATTTTCAAAAAGCAGAAAATCGTATTTATTAAATTAGTTCTTTAGGTGTCTTAAATTGAGTTTTTTTAATGAAATTAATTTATTTGTTTTTATATACCAAATATTTCATTAGTTGTGAAAACCTGTTTTAATAAAAAAATTTAACTTCTAAAATTACGCTTTTTCTTAAATTTTCACATTACAAATTTAGAACTCTTAAAAGTACGATTTTTCCTAAATTACATTTTAATTCTTTGGTAATTCTTAAATTAAGTTTTTAACGGGATTTTTGCTTTTTAAAAAATAAATTTGCTGTTTTTTCATTGAAATGCAATTTTCAAAAAGCAGAAAAGCGAATTTGTTAATAGTTTTAGGTGTCTTAAATTGACGTTTTTTAATGAAATTTTAATATTTGTTTTTATATACCAAATATTTCATTAGTTGTGAAAACCTGTTTTAATAAAAAAATTTAACTTCTAAAATTACGCAGTTTTTAACGGGATTTTCAGCATACAAAATAGGACTCTTAAAATAAGGTTTTTCCTAAAATTTCAACATTTGAATTAATTTGGTAAATCTTAAATTTTTTTAAAAATTTTTGGAAAAAAAAGGTTTTTTTTAAAAAAAACGGAATTTTTAGCATTTAAAAAATGATGTGTTTACTTGAAATGCAATTTCAAAAGCAGAAAATCGATTATTAATGGTTTTTAGGTGTCTTAATGACGTTTTTTAATGAAATTTCAATATTTGTTTTTATATACCAAATATTTCATTAGTTGTGAAAACCTGTTTTAATAAAAAATTTAAACTTCTAAAATTACGCTTTTTCTTAAATTTTCACATTACAAATTTAAAAATCTTAAAAGTACGATTTTTCCTAAATTTCAACATTTGAAATTATTTGGTAATTCTTAAAATTGAGTTTTAACGGGATTTTTAGCATTTGAAAAAATAATGTTTTCCACTGAAATGCAATTTCAAAAAGCAGAAAAGCGAATTTTTAATAGTTTTAGGTGTCTTAAATTGACGTTTTTTAATGAAATTTCAATATTTGTTTTTATATTCCAAATATTTCATTAGTTGTGAAAACCTGTTTTAATAAAACTTTTTAAGTCCTAAAATTACACTTTTTCTTAAATTTTCACAGTACAAAAAAAGGACTCTTAGAAGTACGGTTTTTCCTAAATTTCAACATTTGAAATTATTTGGTAATTCTTAAAATTGAATTTTTAACGGTATTTTCAGCATTTGAAAAAATAATGTGTTTCATTGAAATGCAATTTCAAAAAGCAGAAAATCGAAATTATTAATAGTTTTAGGTGTCTTAAATTGACGTTTTTTAATGAAATTTCAATATTTGTTTTAATATACCAAATATTTCATTAGTTGTGAAAACCTGTTTTAATAAAAAATTTTAACTTCTAAAATTACGCTTTTTCTTAAATTTTCACATTACAAATTTAGAAATCTTAAAAGTACGATTTTTCCTAAATTTAAACATTTGAAATTATTTGGTAAATTTTAAAATTGAGTTTTTAACGGTATTTTCAGCATTTAAAATGATGTTGTTTATTGAAATGCATTTCAAAAAGCGAAAATCGATTTTATTAATAGTTTTTTGGTGTCTTAAATGACGTTTTTTAATGAAATTTCAATATTTGTTTTTATATACCAAATATTTCATTAGTTGTGAAAACCTGTTTTAATAAAAAATTTTAACTTCTAAAATTACGCTTTTTCTTAAATTTTCACATTACAAATTTAGAACTCTTAAAAGTACGATTTTTCCTAAATTTCAACATTTGAAATTATTTGGTAATTCTTAAAATTGAGTTTTTCGGGATTTGTTTTTAGTATTTGAACAAATAATGTTTTTCCATTTGAAATGCCAATTAACAAACAAGAAAAGGCGAATTTTCATAGTTTTAAGTGTCTTAAATTAACGTTTTTGAATGAAATTTTCTAATATTCTAGTTTTTATATTCCAAATATTTCATTAGTTGTGAAAACCTGTTTTAATAAAACTTTTTAAATCCTAAAATTACACTTTTTCTTAAATTTTCACAGTACAAAATAGGACTCTTAAAATACGGTTTTTCCTAAATTTCACCATTTGAAATTATTGGTAATTTTAAAATTGAGTTTTAACGGTATTTTCAGCATTTTTGAAAAAAAATAATGTTTTTTAATTAAAATGCAATTTCAAAAAGAGAAAAGCGAATTTATTATAGTTTTAGGTTCTTAAATTGATTTTTTTTTTAATAAATTTCAATTCATTATCCAGATAATATCCAAATATTTCATTATTGTTGAAAACCTGTTTTAATAAACTATTTTTAACTTCTAAAATCACACTTTTTCTTAAAATTTTCACAGTGCAAAAAAAGGAACTCTTAAAAGTACGGTTTTTCTAAATTTCAACATTTGATTTATGTTGGTAATTCTTAAAATCGAATTTTTTAACGGTTAATTCTAGAATTTGAAAAATTAATTGTATTTTCATTAAATTGCAATTTCAAAAAGCAGAAAATCGGATTTATTAATAGTTTTAGGTGTCTTAAATTGACGTTTTTTAATATGAAATTTCAATATTTGTTTTTATATTATAACACCAAATATTTTAATCATTAGGTTGTGAAAAACCTGTTTAATATAAATTTAACTTCCTAAAATTACGCTTTTTCTGAAATTTTCTCATAACTATCTTGGAATTCTCAAACTACTGTTTTTTCTTTAATTTCCAATACAATTTGAATTATTTTGTTATTCTTAAAATTGAGTTTTAACGGGATTTATAGCATCTGAAAAAATAATGTGTTTTCAATTGAAAATGCAATTTCAAAAAAGCAGAAAAGCCAATTTTATAATAGTTTTAGAGTTCTTAAATTTACGATTTTTTAATGAAATTTCAATATTTGTTTTTATATACCAAATATTTCATTAGTTGTGAAAACCTGTTTTAATAAAAAATTTTAACTTCTAAAATTACGCTTTTTCTTAAATTTTCACATTACAAATTTAGAACTCTTAAAAGTACGATTTTTCCTAAATTTCAACATTTGAAATTATTTGGTAAATCTTAAAATTGAGTTTTTAACGGTATTTTCAGCATTTGAAAAAATAATGTGTTTCATTGAAATGCAATTTCAAAAAGCAGAAAATCGAATTAATTAATAGTTTTAGGTGTTTAAATTGACGTTTTTTAATGAAATTTCAATATTTGTTTTTATATACCAAATATTTCATTAGTTTTGAAAACCTGTTTTAATAAAAAAATTTAACTTCTAAAATTACGCTTTTTCTTAAATTTTCACAATACAAAAATAGGACTCTTTAAAGTACGGTTTTTCCTAAAATTTCAATCATTTGAAATTATTTGGTATCTCTTAAAATTTTATTACAAATTTAGAGCTCTTAAAAGTACGATTTTTCCTAAATTTCAACATTTGAAATGCAATTTCAAAAAGCAGAAAAGCGAATTTATTAATAGTTTTAGGTGTCTTAAATTGACGTTTTTTAATGAAATTTCAATATTTGTTTTTATATACCAAATATTTCATTAGTTGTGAAAACCTGTTTTAATAAAAAATTTTAACTTCTAAAATTACGCTTTTTCTTAAATTTTCACATTACAAATTTAGAACTCTTAAAAGTACGATTTTTTTTAATTTCAAACTATTTGCAATTAATTTCGGAAATATCTACACATTTGCTTTGCTCACCTTGTTTTTTAGCATTTGGAAAAATGATAATGTTTTTCATTTAAATGCAATTTCAAAAAGGCAGAAAAGCGAATTTATTATAGTTATAGGTTGTCTTAAATTGAGTTTTTTTAATGAAAATTTTCATATTTGGTTTTTATTCATATCAAATATTTCTTAGTTGTGAAAACCTGTTTAACACAAAAATTTAACTTCTAAAATTACGCTTTTTCTTAAATTTTCACATTACAAATTTAGAACTCTTAAAAGTACGATTTTTCCTAAATTTCAACATTTGAAATTATTTGGTAAATCTTAAAATTGAGTTTTTAACGGTATTTTCAGCATTTGAAAAAATAATGTGTTTCATTGAAATGCAATTTCAAAAAGCAGAAAAGCGAATTTGTTAATAGTTTTAGGATTTTAAATTGAGTTTTTTAATGAAATTTTAATATTTTGTTTTTATGTTCCAAAAAAAAAAAAAAAAGTGAAAACCTGTTTTTTTAAATTATTTTAACCCCCCCCCCCCCGTTTTTTCTTAAATTTTTCACATTACAATTTAGAACTTTTAAAAGTACGATTTTTTCCTAAATTTAACATTTGAAATTATTTGTAATTCTTAAAATTGAGTTTTAATCGGGATTTTTAGCATTTGGAAAAATATGTGTTTCATTGAATGCAATTTCAAAAAGCCAGAAAAGCTTAATAGATTTAGGTGTTCTTAAATTGACGTTTTTAATGAAATTTCAATATTTGTTTTTTATTACCAATATTTCATTAGTTGTGAAAACCTGTTTTAATAAATAAATTTTTAACTTCTAAATTAGCTTTTTTCTTAAATTTTTCACAATACAAAAATAGGGCTCTTCAAAGGTTAGCGGTCTGGCCGAGTCACAACATTGAGGTTAATATAATCTTCACAGAGTTTTTAACAGATTATTAGCATTTAAAAAAATGTGTGTTTACTTGAAATGCAATTTCTTTCAAAAAGCAGAAAATGAATTTATTATTAATTGTTTTAGGTGTCTTTAAATTGACGTTTTTTATGGAAAAATATAAATATTAGTATGGATATACACAATATTTCATGAGGAGAAGAAATACCTGTTTTAAAAAGCATACACTCTAAAAATTTTTTATTTAAAGTCTAAACCTTGCACAATATAGAAGTACGATTTTTACGATTTTTCCTAAATTTCAACTTTGAAATTATTTGTTAAATCTTAAATTGAGTTTTTTACGGGATTTTAGCATTTTGATAAAATACATATATATGTGTTTTCATTAAATGCATTTTCAAAAGCAAGAATATGCGATAATTTTTTAATAGTTTTTAGGTGTCTTAAAATTGGTTCTTTAATGAATTATTCAATATTTGTTTTTGTGTAAATTTGTGAAAAATAACTGTGAATTTAAACCTGTTTTAAATATAAAAATCTTCAACTTCTAAAATTACGCTTATTCTTAAATTTTAAGATTAAGAAATATGACAGTAAAATTAAAATCTTTTATGGTACTGATTTCAAATTTGAAAATTAATTAAGTAGTTATTAAAATTGAGTTTTAACGGTATTTTTAAGCATTTGAAAAAAATGATGTGTTTCATTTAAATGCAATTTCAACAAGTAGAGAAATGCGATTTATTAATAGTTATAGTTGTCTTAAATTGACGTTTTATATTATGAAATTTCAATATTTGTTTTTATATACCAAATATTTCATTAGTTGTGAAAACCTGTTTTAATAAAAAATTTTAACTTCTAAAATTACGCTTTTTCTTAAATTTTCACATTACAAATTTAGAACTCTTAAAAGTACGATTTTTCCTAAATTTCAACATTTGAAATTATTTGGTAATTCTTAAAATTGAGTTTTTAACGGGATTATTATAGCATTTGAAAAAAATTAATGTGTTTTTTCATTGAAATGCAATTTAAAAAAAGAAGAAAAGCGAATTTATTAATATTTTTAGTGTCTTAAATTGACGTTTTTTAATGAAATTTCAATATTTGTTTTTTTATATCCAAAATATTTCATTAGTTGTGAAAACCTGTTTTAATAAAAAATTTAACTTCTAAAATTACGCTTTTTTTAAATTTTCACATTACAAATTTAGAACTCTTAACAGTACGATTTTTCTAATTTTCACATTTGAAATTATTTGGTAATTCTTAAATTGAGTTTTTAAGGATTTGAATTTCGAAAATAATGTGTTTCATTGAAATGCAATTTCAAAAAGCAGAAAAGAGGTGTCTTAAATTGACGTTTTTTAATGAAATTTCAATATATGTTTTTTTTTATATACCAATATTTCATTAGTTGTGAAAACCTGTTTAATAAAAATTTTAACTTCTAAAATTACGCTTTTTCTTAAATTTTCACAATACAAAAATAGGACTCTTAAAAGTACGGTTTTTGCTAAAATTTCAACATTTGAAATTATTTATTAATTCTTAAAATTGAGTTTTTAACAAGATTATTAGCATTTAAAAAAATGATGTGTTTACTTGAAATGCAATTTCAAAAAGCAGAAAATCGAAATTTATTAATAGTTTTAGGTGTCCTAAAAAATGGACGTTTTTTTAATGAAATTTCATTATTTTGTTTCTTATATAACAAATATTTTCATTAGTTGTGAAAACCTGTTTTAAAAAAAAATTAACTTCTAAAATTACGCTTTTTCTTAAATTTTTACATTACAAATTTAAAACTCTTAAAAGTACGATTTTTCCTAAATTTCAACATTTGAAATTATTTGGTAATTCTTAAAATTGAGTTTTTAACGGGATTTTTAGCATTTGAAAAAATAATGTGTTTCATTGAAATGCATTTTCAAAAAGCAGAAAAGCGAATTTTTTAATAGTTTTAGGTGTCTTAAATTGACGTTCTTTAATGAAATTTCAATATTTGTTTTTATATACCAAATATTTCATTAGTTGTGAAAACCTGTTTTAATAAAAAATTTCAACTTCTAAAATAACGCTTTTTCTTAAATTTTTACATTACAAAAACAGGACTCCTAAAAGTACGGTTTTTCCTAAATTTCAACATTTGAAATTATTTGGTAATTCTTAAAATTGAGTTTTTAACGGTATTTTTAGCATTTGAAAAAATGATGTGTTTCATTTAAATGCAATTTCAAAAAGCAGAAAATCGAATTTATTAATAGTTATAGGTGTCTTAAATTGAAATTTTTTAATGAAATTTCAATATTTGTTTTTATATACCAAATATTTCATTAGTTGTGAAAACCTGTTTTAATAAAAAAAATTTAACTTCTAAAATTACGCTTTTTCTTAAATTTTCACATTACAAATTTAGAGCTCTTAAAAGTCGATTTTTCTTTAAAATTTTAAACATTTCCAATTATTTGGTAATTCTTAAAATTGGTTTTTTAATGGTAGATTTTTAGCATTTGAAAAATAATGTGTTTCATTGAAATGCAATTTCAAAAAGCAGAAAAGCGAATTTATTAATAGTTTTAGGTGTCTTAAATTGACGTTTTTTAATGAAATTTTAATATTTGTTTTTATATACCAAATATTTCATTAGTTGTGAAAACCTATTTTAATAAAAAATTTTAACTTCTAAAATTACGCTTTTTCTTAAATTTTCACATTACAAATTTAGAACTCTTAAAAGTACGATTTTTCCTAAATTTCAACATTTGAAATTATTTGGTAATTCTTAAAATTGAGTTTTTAACGGGATTTTTAGCATTTGAAAAAATAATGTGTTTCATTCGAAGATAAACTAAAAGCAGTAAAAGCGGAATTTTATAATAGTTTTAGGTGTCTTATAATTGACGTTTTTCTAATGAATTTCAATATTTGTTTTATTTACCAAATATCTTCATTAGTTGTGAAAACCTTTTTATAAAAAATTTAACTTCTAAAATTACGCCTTTTTCTTAAATTTTCATCATACATAAAATAGGGACTCCTATAAAATTAAACTGGTTTTTTGCTAAAATTTCAACATTTGAAATTATTTATTAATTCTTAAAATTGAGTTTTTAACAAGATTATTAGCATTTAAAAAAATGATGTGTTTACTTGAAATGCAATTTCAAAAAGCAGAAAATCGAATTTATTAATAGTTTTAGGTGTCTTAAAATTGACGTTTTTTAATGAAATTTCAATATTTGTTTTTATATACCAAATATTTCATTAGTTGTGAAAACCTGTTTTAAAAACTAATTAACTTCTAAAATTATCGCTTTTTATTAATTTTTACATTACAATTTAAAACTCTTAAAGTAGATTTTTTTCTAAATTTCAAAAATTGGAAATTATTTGGTAATTCTTACAAATTGAGTTTTTAACGGGATTTTTAGCATTTGAAAAAATAATGTGTTTCATTGAATGCATTTTTCAAAAGCAAGAAAAGCGCATTTTTTAACATATGTTTTAGGTGTCTTAATTGACGTTTTCTTAATGAAATTTCAATATTTTGTTTTTATATACCATAATAATTTCATTAGTTGTGAAAAACCTGTTTTAACAAACTCCTTAACTCCTAATTTCACTCTTTCTCAATTTTTTTCACAGTACAAAAACAGTACTCTAGAAAGTACGGTTTTTTCCTAAATTTCAACTTTGAAATTATTTGGTAATTCTTAAAATTGAGTTTTTAACTGGATTTTTAGCATTTGAAAAATGATGTGTTTCATTTGAATGCAATTTTAAAAAGCAGAAAATAGAATTTATTAATTAATAGTTAGGTGTCCTTAAATAGACGTTTTTTAATGAAATTTCAATATTTGTTTTTATAATATCATAAATATTTCATTAGTTGTGATAACATCTTTTTTTAAAATTAAAACATTTTGCTCCTAAAAGCTTTTTTCTTAATTTTTTTTTCAACAGTACAAAACAGTACTCTTAAAAGTACGGTTTTTACTAAATTTCAACATTTGAAATTATTTGGTAATTCTTAAAATTGAGTTTTTAACGGGATTTTTAGATTTAAAAAATGATGTGTTTCATTGAAATGCAAATTTCAAAAAGCAGAAAATCGAATTTATTTAAACGGAATTCACACACACACACACGCATACCATTGTATCGAAGAAAGAAATTCTTTTTCTTTCTTCCCTCCCTCCAACTCTCATTCTCAAATTCGTTTTTGATAAAATGATTTTTTTTGTGAAGTAAAATTTATTGGGGGGATTTTAAATTTTAATTACTAATAATTAAAACCATAAAATACCACTTAAAAGTAGACCCGTTTATGACTTTGTAAAAATTTAATTTGTTATATATATATTTATATATATAATATATATATAATATACTCATACTATTATATATTATTATTATATATATAATATAATTATTATATATCTATAATAATAATATATTATCGGAGTAGCACAAGTGTGGTATATACTATATATATATATATATATATATAATATATATATATATATATATATATATATATATATCATATAATATATTTTAATTTTATGTATAATATATACATTTATATATATATATATATTTGAATTCAGTGGAACATAGGCAATTCGGAGTCCAAGGTTTCAGCTCGATTGGAGTAGTTTAGAAAATATATATATGTAGGCAACTCTGACTTTAAGATAAATTTTTCGAGTGATTTTGATCAGACACTAATGTTTTATGATATAAATAGTGTCTACTAGTTAAATAAGAGTCGAAGTAGTAGTAGTTGATAGTAGTAAGTATAGACAGTCGGCCAACAATTACTCTTTTAATATTTTGCACAGTTTTGCAATTGTTTTTTTATATCTTGTATAATTTTACGCATATATATATATATATATATATATATATATATATATATATATAATATATATATATATTATAATAAATATATATAATACTATATATATATATTATATATATATATATATATATAATATATATATATATATATATATATTTTTTTATTATTTTTTTTTTATATTATATTTATATATATATATATATATATATATATATATATATATATATATATATATATATATATATATATATATATATATATATATATATATATATATATATACAGGGGTGTGCGATAAGAAGTGATAGGTCTTAAATATCTTTTATAATCTTGTGATTGAATTAAAGTGAGAAAAATGGCGGAAGGGCAAAATGGAATACCGTGGGACGTAAACTAAAATGAAGAGGGAGATAATAAGAATCTCGAGTTGAATGAAGGAGATAGAGCCAATGGACAAGGACAAGGAGAGTTAGGGGGGGCAGAGATGAAGTGCCTGTAACCCAGGGGGACCAGTTACCTCCACAAGGGGCCCCTCCAGCACTAGTTCTTAATCCTGACCAAGTCGGGCCCAATCCTTACAACACTCTTCTGAGGCAACCAACCCAAGGAATTAGAGAGGAAGAACCTCCCCGGAGGGATAGTGTCCCACCGTTCTACCAGAAGACTGCCACTTTGGATAGCACCCTGAACTTGCAATTGAAGCCGGCTACTACACAACCTGCTGTGAGAAAAAAGACTCGTGTGAATTGGGGAGGTGGTGTGAACCCTCATACTCCAAATCCAAATGGGAGCAAATGGGAAGGTACAGAAAAACCTGACACCACTCCACAAGGGTCAGAGGACCCAACAGTGAATTTTAAACAGACAGGGGGACAAGTCCTCCCCCCTGCTGGGCACCACGTGGCTCCACAGCAATTGAGGACCCTCCCGGGAGGGACAGAAGGCAATAATGGCCCCACGAACGCCCAGCCGGGGCAAACTAGTTTTTATTATGGCATTCCACCTCGACACCCACCTATGCCTAACCCACCTATGCCTAACCCACCTTATTCTTACCCAGGAACGTGGCCCGGATATCCTTATATGCTTCAACCAAATGGAGTTCCCTTTTACCCACCGAATCTATTCTCCCCTACTTTACCAGAGGTGCCGGAAGGATTAAAATTGTTTGGTAAAAACTTAAAGACAAAGATATGGCAAGGAATTCAGTATGAAGATTTCATTACGTCGTTAAATGAGAAGCTTAATGCTTTAGGCACATTAAATGAAAGCCAAAAGATTACTTTTGCTAAATCTGCCATATCATCTGATTTAAACAGCAAAGCCCGATGTTATCTCTTAAAGGATGGAAGCTTTTCCAGATTTACAAGAATAGAAGATTTCCTAGCTCAATTAATGACCTTCTTACAACCAGAAGATCAGCATACTGTTTTCGATCTTTGGTTAGAGTTCATCGAATATAGAAAAGAAAGAGATTCAATCTTCACAGATTTTGTACTGGAATTAAAAAACAAACTCTGGAGATACCAAAGTCGATTACATGATCTCGACAAAGAGGCAGTGTTTACTTCTAAACAGATAAACATCATGGTTACCGGAAAAATTATACAAAATGTATCAGAGAGGAGAGATGGTGAACGGTTGAAAGAGAAGATACTCCAAGTATTTGATACAGATATGAATTTAACTGAATTGGTGGAAAAGTTGTCTCAGATTTCTAAAGGAGCTTTATTAAAGACAGATTATATGAGACAAACAGAGTTTCGTACCACCAAAGTGTTCATGGCCAAAGAGGAGTCTGAAGATAGGCGGAAATTTGAAGACTACAATTCATATAGAAGGAATAAGGAATCCTTTCACCAACCGAGGTATGAAGGTAGGAAAAGAGAGGAGATGAGGCCAGCTAACACCTTTCGAAAGTGAAGAGAGGAGGTGAGACCAGTTAATACCTTTCGAAAGAAGAGAGAAGAGGTGAGGTCGGAATATGTCCCACGAACATATAAAGTAACTCTTAAGAGAATGACCGACCAAGAATTATTGAGAGAGCACGATGTTTGCTTCTTTTGCGAAGCTGTGGGTCATTCTTCACGAACCTGTCGATGGGAGCTACCATATTGCCGATTTTGTAGGACCTATCATAAGAGGGGTTCTCAAGCTAGCTGCAGAGAAGCCCCTCCCTGGAGGCCTAACCTTGGAGAAGACCAAATGTTCAACCCCTTCAATAGTAAAATTGATATGGAAAAGGGTGTGAAAGCCAGGAAACTAGGGCACTTCAGCACAGATAAGCGAGGGCCCAGGACCTTCTCCAAGAGAAAAGAAGAGTATAATCCCCCAGATGGGAAGGGAAAGAAGAACACAAGAGTCTATGTGGCCGAGAGCCAACAAAGAGACTATGAGGTGAGTGAAGAAGAGGAGGAGGAAGATAGAACTTTTGAGAGAGAACCTTCCCATCCAGATGAACGAATGGAGAGAGAAAATTTTCTGAAAGAGGCAAAGATAGGAAGAGAATAAAAAGGAAATTTAAGAGAAAATATGATAAATGGGTATTTAATAGAAAAAGAGATAAAACAGTAGTTAATACATTTTTTCAAGAAAGTCTCGAAATACTATTTAAACTAAGACACCATTTTTATACTAATGTTTACCTCGCCCCCTCCATAGGTAGTAAGTAGGCCAAGGCATGCGTGTTTCTTGACTGCGGATCCAGTATTTCGCTGGTAACGCCCAAGCGGTTGCGAGAGTTAGAGAAAGAAGGTAAATTTAAAGTACCTCTTCAAAAAACCAATCTGGTCGTGCAAGGAGTAGATAATAATCCGACCAAATTAAGAGGGGAAGTACAGTTGTATCTGCGCATGCATAAAAGGTATTACCTCACTACTTTTCAAGTGAGCGAAGTAAAGGGTGAACCTAGTTGGGACATACTGTTAGGTAGCAACATCTTATCTAATTTACCCATAACTTTAAACATGTTTTCTGCTAAGATGTCTATCCACGAAGGTAAGGAGATAGACATTCCCGTCTTTGCCAAGCACGGTATTTATTTAGTTAGAGAATTCACAGATGGGAATCTCAAACGAGTAAGAGACCCCACTCTGTCCAGTGAGTATCCGCCCAGGCACCAGTTGCCTAGGGAGAAAAGAGTTGTTAGGGATTCGAACCAAACTTTTAGGGATTCGAACCAAACTTTTAGGGATTCGAACCAAACTTTTAGGGATTCGAACCAAACTTTTAGAGACTCGAACGGTTACTTCCTACAGGAAAGGAAGGCAGCCCTGTCAGTTAACCCAGCACCAGTTGCGAACGGTTACTTTCCACAGAAAAGGAAGGCAGCCCTGTCAGTTAACCCAGCACCAGTTGCGAACGGTTATTTCCACCAGGAAAGGAAGGCAGCCCTGTCAGTTAACCCAGCACCAGTTGCGAACGGTTACTTTCCACAGAAAAGGAAGGCAGCCCTGTCAGTCGACCCAGCACCAGTTACGAAGGGTCACTTTCCACAGAAAAGGAAGGCAGCCCTGTCAGTCCAATCCTCACATAGGCAACCCGTGCCTAGAGAAGAAGAAGAAAGATTTGCATTAAACGGAGCAGCTCAAGTTCAGTCAGACCAGGTGACAAGGGGAATAGGGTCGGAGATGAGAGATACTCGGCCTCTTACTTATCACAGCGCTGAGGACCAGGGAGCTAGGCCGAAGCATAAGCACATTTCTTCTAATGTGAAGGAAAATTTGAGTCAACCGAGAAAGTTACAGATTTCAACGAGCCCTGACCATACCAAAGAGGGATATTTGATGCTCGATGAGGAAATTAAAATTGATTTGAGAGTGATTGAAAACACTGTTTTGCCAGGTCAAACATATGGATACATAAAAGTTAGATCCGAAACTCAGGATGATTTTGAACTGGAGCGGAAGTGTATAATGACACCAGCTCTTACCAGAGGCTCACTGTATATAGCTAATACGGTCAGTCCCGTGAGAAATGCCACAATTGTCCTCAACTATATAAATTTGAGTGATAAACAATTTTATTTGAAAAAAGGAGTGAACCTGGGAAACAGTTATCCGATAATGAGCGAATCTGCTGAAGTAAACCCAGACATAAGAGGACACCAGCGAGTATTTTCAGCCAATGTAGCCACATGCTCCGAAGGTCTTTCCAAGACAGAGCTCAGGCAAGTGTACAGAGAGATCATTGAAGCAAAAATGTCAAAAGAAGATGCCGAGAATAGTGTGTTAGAGAAACCAGAATACCTGGAAGACCAGCTCGAGCTTTTGATGGAGTTTCATGATGTATTGGCACTAGATGATGATGCTGTTCCTGTCTGCCCGCTTCAGAAATTTGAGATTGAGTTACTTCCAAATGCCCCTAAAGTTATCTTCCGTAAACAATATCGTTTACCCCATCGATACTTGCAAGACATAGATGATTTTACGGACGAGGCATTAAAAAAGGGATACATCAAGGCTTGTTACAGCCCACATTCCTCACCATTATTAGTAGTAGCGAAGAAGAACAGTACACGCCCCAGGGTGTGCATAGACTATCGTTACCTCAATTCTTACAGCGTTCAAGACGTCTTTCCTCTGCCATCGATCGAGGAGATATTCACGTCGCTAGGAGGCAATACAGTCTTCACAAGTGTCGACCTCCTGGATGCATACAATTCGCTAGAAGTCGAAGAAGAAACGCAAAAGCTGATGGCATTTAGAACTAGAAAAGGCCTCTTTTGCCCCACTCGCTTGATGTTCGGTCATTAGAACGCGCCCTCAATATATGCTAGAGCAATGATCATGGCGTTAAACCACCTCCTAGGGCTCGTTGCACAGGTCTATCTTGATGACGTACTAGTGCTGGGCAAGGACGTTACCGAACACTTTGAAAATTTGAGAAAAGTTCTTACCCCTTTTAGAAAAAACAAACTGAGGGTAAAACTGTCCAAATGTAGTTTCCTACAATCATCAGTTTTGTACCTAGGATTTAAGATAGGGAGAGATGGAATTTCCCCGGACCCAGCAAAGGTGGAAACTATGAAAAGTTTCATCCCTCCTACGAATGTTAAAGAGACACAAAGTTTACTTGGATTTTTCTCGTACTTTCGCTTTTTAATAGAGAACTTCGCAGTCGTTGCACAACCATTATATGATTTAATAAAGAAATATGTCCCATTCATATGGACGAAGAAGCATCAAGAATCGTTTGACACCATAAAGGATAGGTTGGTGGTACAACCACAGTTGACATTCCCCGATTATAACAAAGAATTCTTCGTAAACACTGATGCCAGTAATTTCGGCATTGGAGGTGTGTTGTACCAGCTCTCAGACGATGGGAAAGAGAAGCCTCTTTCCTTCGTTTCCCGAGTACTCAGAGGCAGTGAAAAGAATTACGATACAATAGAAAAAGAGTGCTTGGCCGTGGTATTTTGCTTACAGAAGCTTAAAAATACCCTCTTTGGTTACCCAGTAACCATCATCACCGATAATCAGCCTCTTTGTTTCATCTTTCGTAACAAGCAGCAGACTGGTCGGCTAGCTAGATGGAACCTATTTGTTAATAGTTTTTCCTTGACCATTGTGTACAAAAAGGGAAAGCATAACGTCGCACCGGACTATTTGAGTAGACATCCGGCGCCTAACGTTTTCTTTATTAAAAATGTGATTAAGAATAAAGGTAATTTACCCCGAACAGATTTTGTTTTATCTAGGGAAACGTTTATAAGAGAACAAGAAAAGTGCCCATGGTTAGGTAAATTAGTGCAATGGGCTAAAGCGAACCCAAAAACCTATACACACATTTTTATTAAAGGTCTTGTATTATGCCACACAATCCAAACCTTATGTCGTACAGGTCCCTGACAGTATGATATACAGTGTGATAGATCACTGCCATGCTTCGCTAGGCAGCGGACATGGAGGACAGTTAAGAACAGAAAAGAGGGTAGAAGAAAAGTACGTTTTCCCCCACCTTCCAAAATTGGTAAAAGAATATTGTAGCCAGTGCGTATCGTGTGCTAGAGCAAAGGGTCCCAAACCTCCAACAGCAGAGATTAATAGATGGCCTTTGCCCTATACACCCTTCTCACGCGTTCATGTTGACAGTATTGGAAAACTCCCCACTTGCACAGAATCAGGGGCCCAATATATCTTAGTATTCCGCGATGTTTTGACAAGATATGTCGAGCTAGTGCCTTCTAAGACTAGGACGAGTAAAGAGTTTGCCCGAGCGCTGCAGGAAAGGGTCATATGTAGACATAGCGCCCCCCAACTTCTCGTCTCGGATAACGCACTAGAATTCACAAGCCAGGTGTTTAAAGACTTATGCAAGGCTTGGAGGATAAAAAAGGTGGAAATCCTGCCTTATAAAGCATCCCAGAACGGCGTAGTTGAAAGAATAAACTCTGATATCGAGTCTTTCCTACGACACTACGTGAAAGACAACCACAAAGACCTGGATAAGTACCTTAGTTTTGCCCAAATCGCTATTAATTCCGCTTACAATCGATCCATTGGGTCATCTCCCCACTTTCTACTCCATGGATACATAAAGAGAGTCCCTTACGAAATGGCCGACTATGTATCCTTTTTTGTGAATAAAGCAGAGAAAAAGAGATTCATCTCCGACGAAGTAGACACAGTAGTAGAAAGGATCGACTATATAAGAGATTTGGCCAGAGAGAAGTTGGAAGAAGAGACAACGAAGACATTGGAGCAACAACATAAAAAAGCCAAGAAAAAGAGAGTTCAAGATCGGAGAATATGTCTTCATCAGAGCCGTCAAAGAAACCTCATCATAGTTCAAAACTATGTCCCCCAAGTTTGAAGGGCCATACATTGTCCGATGTTTAAGAGGACCAAACAAGTTAATGGTAATTTGTTTAAGTTCAGGCAAGACATTCCCCGTCCATGTGGACAACGCAAAAGTGATTCCCGCAGAAAAGATCACAGAGTCACAGTTCGACTTTATGAATGATGAAGTTTGGAATCCCCAAGTAGTTAAAGAAATGTTAAGCTCCAAAGAAGATGAAAAGGAAAGAATTGAAGAGGAGCCACCCAAAAGTGACTCAGAAATCAGTTCAGAGGAAGAAGATGATGAAGTAGAAGACTATTCTCCTCCACCCGAGAGAACACCTTCCCAGTACTCCTTCCCAACTCCTCCATCGTATCCAACTCAGTCAGGATACAACTCTTACCCAACTCCTCCACCGCAACCAACTCAGTTTGGACATAGCTACTTCCCAACTCCTCCACCACAACCAACTCGGTTTGAATACAACTCTTACCCAACTCCTCCACCACAACCAACGCAGATTGGGAACAACTCTTGGAGTTATCAGACTCCCACAAAACAACCAACCCTGGTGGAACCTGTAAGAGGTAACAATGTTGTCGGAAAAGAAAGGTATAGTGATGAGGTTGTGGAAAGAAGAAGATACAGCGATGTAGTTGCAGGAAGAGTGCATCCTGACAATGATTTTGCATGTTCTACTCCTAAAAATGACTTCCAAAGAACACCCTCCAACCCCTTGGTTCGGAGAAAAGAGTTAGACCATCTTTGTCACATATTCAACAAGAGATTTCATTAGAAGCCCCTAATAGAAGAATTCTTCAAGAGCCACCCGCACATGAAGGCGAGATATATACGGAGCCTATGGTGGATCCCCTCCAAGAATTCCTTCCCCAGAGAAACCTTTTAATGTCCCTGAAAGAGATGGCAATTATCCCATTCCCACTGTTGTAGAATCACCCACTAGGGAAATCTTCAGAGATAACAGGAAACAAGATCCGTCTTATAGACCACATCAATTGTTTACTGGTCCCAGAGATTCTACACCCAGAGTTACGAGAAGTCAAACAAGGATGAGAGAACAGGCTCAGTTACAACAAGCAGAGGTAAAAGACACAACGGAGACTATAGCGAAGACTCCTACTGTCCAACCTCCGCCTGTCCAATTAGATTTGAATACAATAGTTAGAGGGAATAAGACTTATTATTTGCCTCCCGGCTATTAATTCATATCGATTTTTGTATATTTTCTGTAGATTTAAGAAAAATTCTTTAGTTTTTAGAAGAGATTCTATAGATTTTAAGAAGATATTCTTCAGTTCCGAAGATACTTTTTAGTTTTAAGAAGATATTTTTAATTTTAATTTTATACACTTCGCATTCGCGTTTGTATAGTTTTTTTTTTTGCCGACAATTATTTTAAGAAAAATAGACTGGATTAAGAAAACGATCGTTACTAATTTAAGATACCTAGTTGGACTAGAAATCTTGCGCAATTACTTTAATTAGTTGTTAAATGATGAATTTACATGTTTAAGAAAACTTTAATTTTATAGTTTAAATATAAATTTTACTTGATCTAACACTTAGATTAGATAAAACTCTAGTTTGGATTAAGTTCACCAGTTATATTTCTGTTTAAACTAACATTTAATTTAGAGAAACGTTAACTTAGTTTAGATTTGTCAGTTATATTTCTGTTTATTTTTTTTATACAAAAGAAACTTTTAAAGAATACGTTTCACTCCCAAAGCAAAGGGGGGGATAGCGCAATTTTTTAATATAAAAAATACTAGAAAATAGAAAAAATAAAAAACTTTTCTATAAAAAGAAAAAAAAATAAGAAACAAATAATAAGTAAGAAGTAATTAAGTAATAAGTAAGAAGTAATTAAGTAACAAGCAATTAAGTAATAAGAAACGTACTTAGCTTTGTAATTTAAGAAGTAATTAACTAGTACGTAGCAATTAATATTAAAAGTTATTTAGTAACATGTAGCATTCAAAGATAAGAATTCAACTAACCCATTATAATTAAGCTAGCATTGCTTTGTTTTAACTAACCATTCATTTTAGACATTTAAATTTTATCAAGTATGAGTAGGCGACCTTAACTATCACAAAATAAAAGAAAAGTATAAAGTATTTCAACACAGTTAAAATATTTCAGAAATGAAGTTCAGAAAACCAATCTTGTTGCTACTTACCATCCTATCAACCTGTCAGAACAGTCTAATAAAAGAAAAGGAAAAAACAAAGATCCTGCCCGGCTTAGTCTTATACCGTACTGGTGAAGTAAGTTTCATAGAAGGATACCTCGATCTAATTATTTCCTTAGAATGTCCCTCAGACATCAAAGAAACAATCACTAGGACAACTAAGTAAGTAAATAATATCAAAGAATCATTCCTGCCAACTTTCGAAACCACGTTTTTGAATGTATCAACACACCAAAGGGCTCATCAATGGGAATTTAAACTAATGACCATTCGAGTAAAAGTTCTAGCCCAGAAATTAAATGAAGTCAGTGAATTACCTTGGATCTCAGCACGATCAAAAAAAAAACGAGCCGCTTTCGAGTTCGGAGGAGACGTCCTCAACATTCTTTTTGGTACGGCGACGGACAAACAGGTAAAACTACTCAGAAAGAAAATAAACATCCTAGGCAACTACGCTTCCACTTCAAATCTACTAATCACTGAGCTGAAAGAGCAATTGAAAGCAAACACTCGAACTTAAATGAATTTTAGGGATAGCTTACAAAAATTAATAGAGTTTCAATCTAGTTTAAGCGCTACGCATAATATTATAAATCAAATGGGAAGTATAAGGGCATTGATAAATTTAATAGAACAGACCGTTTAAAACATACATCAAATACACCAATTGGTGATAAACTCACTTCAACTGGCAAAGAATAAAATTACTAATTCCCAACTTTTTTCCCCAATATTCTTATTGCCTTTCATATTGGAGATGAACAAAGAAACAAAACTACACACGGTTATACCCCTAGAAACAAAAACATATCAATCCTTTTTAACTTACTCTTGGACTCTACAATCTGCTGCTAGCCCCTATGAACTAATTACTTTAATTCCTTTTATCTCAGTGGAGAAATTCACTTCTCACAAACTCATACCTTTCCCCACTCATCTTCCTTTGAACCAATCTTTAGTTCGAGTAATGTACAATGACCCAAACAACTATTTCTTTGTGAATTATGGCCAACGGAAATACACCTATCTTAAAGAATCGGCACACAACCTTTGTCGACATTTAGGCCAACTAGCCGTTTGCCCCCAATCCCAAGTATTTGCTTCCATTGACGATCAGTCTTGTTTGTTAGCTCTAACCTTGAATTTTACCAATGATTTTTCACATTGCCCTATTGCAGAATACAAACCTATGGAACCTTATACTGTCACTTTAGGACATTTCACCCTTATTTCTTTTTCAGAAAAGACTAAAGCTTCCATCGCATGTGAGAAACCCAATTCTATCCAACATGTCTATGACTATGTCTTTACTATTCCTCACGGATGCGCTTTTATTTCTGCTAAATTTCAGTTTAAGAATCCTATTCATTTGGAAAAGAACATAACACTCTCTTCCTTAATTTCTTACTCTGATCATGTTTTATTTAACTTCTTATCGCAAGTTGCTTTACCTAACATTTCTTCTGTCTTATTTCCTAAGTTTCAAGCTTTAAAGGAAATTCATTGGAATCAAAGACTCGATCAGTTAAACCAATCCATGCACCCTTTTACTCCGTATTTCCCGCAGATCAAATTCATTCCATATATCGGAGGAGGAACCTCAGGAACTATCTTTTTCCTCGCGGTTCTTGTCATCGCGTATTTCGTTTGGACTAAAAGAGTATACCTTTGTAGGAAGTGCATACCAGAAGTATCGAATCCAACTGAAAGCATCCCACTTCAGGCCATCCCAACATCTAATGTTCGAATACAACTAGCACCTGAAGATACACCCTTGGATAACCCTTTTTAGATCAGATCCCTGCCACGTTCTCCAACCCCAGCTCAACGATTGGATTTACTTCCTAGACCTCCTATGCCTCTTCCTAATCCCCGCGCTCTCACTTCATCTGAAGATCATGTGACCTATGCTAATTAAATTCAGTCTTTTAGGTAAAAGACTCTCTTATAAAGGAGGGGTCCTTTATGGTAATCGAATAAAGGTTTTATGAATCAACTAATTTTAATATTCCTAACCTGCCTGTCTTATAACTCGAAGGAAATCGTTCTTGAACGAAAATTAGCATAGCCCCCATCCTCTTCCCCTTCTTGCTTGCAATGCAGCTCACCTATTGGTTGCATTCTCTAACTTTTCTATTGTTGATATGCAAGATGCCACGCCTTTTCACGCAAAGAAGGAACTTACCTTATTCGTTATTCCTTAACGATAGCATGGCGTGTGACAAACAACAGTTCGGTGGGACTGCCTGATAACGAAAGCTGTAGAAGTTTTTTGATGTCTGATTGTAGCTTGGTTAAGAAACAGTTTAAACTTGCAGTTGCTCTTTGTCTGTGCAATGCAAAAATTCGAACCCACGTTCGTAAATCTTGGTATATATTAAATATATATTATAATATTTATAGTACTAATACTTCTACTATAGTATTAAAGTTATATCTTTATACGATAAAAATATTATATAATATTTAGAAATACATTATTATTACAACATTGATTTATGGACAATAATATATATCTTATATAAAAAATAAATATATTTAATTACTATTATTATCATATATATATTATTTAACTATATATAAATATAATAATATAAAATATATATATATATATATATATATATATATATATATATATATATATATATATATATATATATGTATATAATTATATACTAGTAGATCAGCTCCCATTAACGTCTTAGAAACTCTTTCTGATCATTTATATATTCATTTCGTATTAATATCAGCCTTTACGCAGTAGCAATAATTTTAGCATAAGTACAAAGAAAATTATATATACTGAATGAACCTTTTTGAGATGCTCTTTCAGCTTGATATTTAGTCAGATCAAATTATTAAGAACAGAAGAAAAATCTCACTCAAGATACTCTCCATAATATCATCCCGGCCAGTTCGAAAAACGCAGTGGAAAAGGCTGCGACTTGAATTTCGATCACAAATTTTCGCACTAAAGAAGAGTTTCAGAGCAGAGGTCAAAACTTCAACTCAAAGAAAGGCTGTGACTACCAATTTGTCTACGAAGAGAGGGAGTATCTCAACAGAAGGGACTTTTATTACTTTAAACTTCTTATTTAAATTATCTATTTTAGTTTGATATAAATACCTTCATTACATAATTAAGTCTGCGAATTATTCTAAGTTTACTCATCCTCTTATATATAGTGGAGTGCTTGCTCACAAAAGAGTGAAAGAGCAAACCAATTCAAAATAGACACAAAACAACCTATCAAATTGACAGTAATGAACCCTGCGCGGGAGAGATATAACACCCCGGAGACTTCAATCAACGTCATATACATATGAAAAAACACAAAATGAAGACAATAAAAGAATAAAAAATAAATAACTAAAATTCCCAAATCAGACCACTCGGAAGAAAATGACTCATAGCAAAACGAACAATTATCGATCTACTGAACTTGCGAACATTTTCATATACCTAATTTTGGGATTATGGTCTTCATCTTTTCACATATGGTACAAGCTGTGCGTATTTCATTGTCAGACATACAAACTTTCTTTACGGTATGGATTTCTTTCATCATTCAAGTTTGGATATTTTTGGATTCCACTACGAATCACTTCGAACCTGATTTCCATTTTCGAATTCTAATGGTTCTGTGACCTCTCCCTTTTACGTATGAAGAAATTTTTTAATTGGAATTTGGACATAAATTTCAAGTGCAACTGAAGCCTATACATATTAAACTTCCACTTTACGGTATGGATTTAATCTTTCATCATTATGTAAGTTGAGATTATGGGCAGAAATTCATTTTTTGGATTCCACTTAACGAACTATTGATTTCCTATTTCGGAATTCTAAATGGTTCTGTTACCTCCGCTAACTTTATGTATGAAGAAATTTTTCAAATAAAGGAACTGCTAAAACTTCAAGCAAACTTCGTCTCTACAATGTATGCAAATGTTACTCTCGTAACCTTTACACTTGAAAACTACTGCGCATATGTCGAGTCATAAAATCCGTGGATACGCTTATGTGAAACGTCATACTGGAACCTTTCTCTTGGATTTAACGGTGCGATTTTCAATGTGGCCTATTTAACTTGTGAATATTCAAATTGTTTCATATAAATAATTATTATGTGTTATAACATCTTTGTATATTTTATGCATTTAAAATGTTAATGTATGGCTTAGTTTATATATCAACGGATATACCAAATATGCTTAGTGTTTGAATCAACCTATTGCTATTTTCTGTATATTATAATATGTATTTTATGTATTCAAATATTATTATATTATAATATGTTTAGTCATCTTTCAGGATGTAACCTAAGATATGCTATTCGATATTTTGAATATTCTAAATTTCATGTATGTAGTTTTATTGCCTTCAAATGTTTATATGTCAACTTATGTCTTGGACATAAATAAATATGTTTGCATTTGAAAGTACTTATACTTATTATATATAATTTAAGTTATTTATTTTTTACCTTATTGATAAATTGTTGTATATTATTTGTCCATATTGAGAAAAAACGCTCTTCAGACATGTATAATTAACATTATTGAATAAGGTTAATTTATATCTTAGTTATTAATATCTAATAACATACTTTATTCTCAACTTATCGTGTTTATTAGAGCGCACAGGAAGTATAATGGTGTATATAGCACTCCATTAACTTTTGAAAAAATTTTAAATTACTTAGTTTACGTACTTACATGTCGTACTTATGCTAAGATTTGAACGAGCAAAATTTTAGCATAAGTTCAAATTATGAAAATAATATATAAAACTCGTCTTTTGAGATGCTCTTCAGCAGATATTGAGATCAGATCAATTATTAAAGAATTCATAGAGTAGAAGAAAATGCGCTCATCTGCAAGACCAATCTTATGGCTCCTACAGAAATCATGCGCCCGCAAAGAATAGACCGTAAACTTCACACAAATAGGCTGCGACTTGAATATTTACGTTGGATTCACAGACATCTGTTTCGCCACTAGAACGAAGAGTCAGAGGCAAATTGTGGAAAACGCGCGCGTGACCGAAAAGGCTATCGTGAACTACCCAATTACGCATACGAAGAGGAGAATGGTACAACGTATCTTCAACCATGGAAAGCGACATACTTATATTAACTTCAAACTTCTTATCATTACAATTACTATCATTAAAATATGCGTATTTTATTGAGTATGAAGATAAAAACCTCATTTGCGAGAGCATATAGCGATTTCTGCGTAAACTTTACCTCAACTCATTCTATTTTTAATAGCGCAAGCTATTTCGCTCCACAAAGTTATATACGCTAGCACCAATCTTTAATAATTAATTAGGTTTTT
This sequence comes from Trachelipus rathkii, assembly GCA_015478945.1. Lineage (NCBI taxonomy): Eukaryota > Metazoa > Arthropoda > Malacostraca > Isopoda > Trachelipodidae > Trachelipus > Trachelipus rathkii. The sequence goes on from JABUQX010131680.1 coordinate 28,013, forward strand.
AGTTATTAACAAGTTTAGGTTTATATATATATATAAGTAATATTAATTATATATTATAGTATAATATAATATATATATTATCTTATTATATATATATATATTAATATTATATTGATCCACTAATCTAAGTATGTATAGTATATATATTATAACTAAGCGTGTATATATAGTAATAGTTCTGGTACGTGTTACAAATAGTAACAGTTAATAGATTACTACTAGTATAGTAATATAGATTTTCTTTGGCTATATTCAACAAAAATTATGATAAAATTTGCTATTATTGTAAGATATTTTTTCAACCCTTAACTTCAGCGTGTTATGTTTGATGGCCAGTTGAGTATGAATATTCGTCATGAAATGAGCATTTTATAAATTATCCATCATATATGTCTACCAGAGCAAAAATCTTAGTTCTAGATGTTCGCCAGTATCACAAAGAAATTTCCAATAAATCTTTGCTTAAAGACGCCGAGCGTCTTGGACGCGGTCTTAAATTAATATTATATAGTACATATATAATAAATTATGAGCGTATATATATATTATATATAAATTAAATTCTTATTTATATATATATCTATGCTATACATTTCTATGTACTAATATGCATTTTATCTTTAAAAATATAGTATTTAAAATTTATTCTTAAGGAAAGCTGAATAAAATAAAAAATATTTATATATAATATATATATTAAATATAAATAGATATAGAAAAAATATAATATTAATAATATACAAAGCTAATTAATATTTTATCACCACATAAATATATAATTAACATATTATGATCCATAAACTATTATTATTTAAGGTCTTAAAGGCATTATTCACTATATATATATATATATTATATATATAATATATATCAATAATTAATTTATTATATTCCCTGTTATGCCGACAAGCTTAACTTCATTTCCTGACATCTTGTCTAATCAGATTTGCTTGACCACAAAGAAAGAAGTAAATAGTCTAGTCAAGATAAGAACACGAGAAGCAGAGTAAACTAAAACTTTCTCACCATGAGGTTATAATATTAAAAATTAATAACTGAAGGGGGGACTCAGTACTCGAGTGTTAAATAATATGAATCATATCTGGTAAAACGTAGTTACAATAGAAAGGTAGAACAAATTTCATTATTGTCCAATTTATTAATATTATTAAAAAATGCAATCCATTATCACTTCTTTAAGAAATGAAAAAGATATTTTTCAACTGGAAAATAAGAAGTGGTTTAACATGGTAAAAGAAAATTTATTTACCTGTATAGTGCATTCACTTTCTATTAACAAAAAGACCTATATATTTGACATCAATAATATCTTGATTCTCTTAAGATCAATTAGCTATTATATTTTTCGAATCAGTGCTTCGTTTTTCTTAATTCTTTTAGTTTGTCTATTGTAATCTTGTGTAATTAGTGGAGGAAGCTTATATTATTTGGTCGTTCATCAGTATGCCCTTTGTGGGCGTAAACACAAAACGTTACATGACCAGAGAATACACGCTGCTGATATTTCGAAGCGCGCTGCTACTGAGGGATGGACTGAAAACCATTCAACCCTGTGCAAGATTACTAGAATGACTATAAACTATATATATATATATATATATATATATATATATATATAATATACTTATACTATTATATTACTTTGTGCAAGCCTATAATAACTTATTTATCGAGTTAATAGAGGTCATTATTATTATATATATATTCCTTTACAACTTTTTATACATAGTAAAATAAATACTATACGGATATATATACTTAATTTCATTATTCATAATACTTTGATTTATACATACTCTTTTTAAACTTCACATATATAGGCGAGTGAGTTAATTTGATAATAGTTATTATGATTAATTAAGTTTATTAATATTGCATTTATCTAACTCTTCTGTATATATTTTTCATATATACATGAAGCTTCCCTTTTAGGGCAGCCAACCACATTTTATATAATCTGACTGTCAATCCTATCCAACAATCCAAATTTCTCTTAATCCTGTACTTTAGGTATACCATTATATACTTATATATAGTAATAGACTGATTTATTCCGTCACCAATCATTCTTCAATATATAATTATTTTGTGAAAAGACTTTCTTCAAAGCTCTGATTGTAATAGTGATCTTATATATACATATATACGAATAAATTATTATAATCATTATTCGTCCAACTTTAGTTTAGAGATATATATAGATATATATACATTTTATTCCAGACCAATTTTTAGCATATATTATTATAATATATAGAGAGTGAAGATATTATATTAACTACTATGCAAGTATATTCATAGAGCTACTTATTATTAATCTTTCCATAGATTTTCATGTATATTGAAAGCTAAGCATATTTTCTTATTATGATTGTCTTGATAATATAATAGCAATTTCTTTATCGCTTATTTAATTAGGCTATGCCAATTTATAATCTCTATTCATGTAGTGATTTTCCTCTTTCCGTGTGATTTATTGAGTAATTATTTAATAGAGTGAGGTATCATACTACATTCGATAATCCTGCTCATTATTATGGTATACGCATTATTCCCTATAGTATAATTTACTATAAACACCTTTAGCTGAGTAATAAACAATATTTAAAGCTCAAATATAAGCAGCTTAAACACACAATGAATACATTTACTTATATAAAAATTAATATTTCTTTATAAAAAAATTTATATATCATAATATACGTTATGATTATGTTAACTACTTTGCAATATATACAAATAGCTATATTCTATAATTTTTACTTCTTAATTAGTTCTGTTGTAAGTAATGAAAATCAATATATAATACAATATAAATAACTTGAGATACCTATTACGTAAATTTACTGACTATAAAGAATATACTGACTAGGTATATTATATCTTCACCTCTTTTATATTATCTTAAATGAATTTAATATTATATATAATTTAACTAATATTAAGACTAAAATATCAAATTAAATTTATAATTTTTTAAGATATATCCTAAACGTCCTAACCTTATATAACGCACTTTGAGAAACTCCTTCAGAGAATCACATAAACAATTTTCCCTTTCTTTCTAAAATAAGAATAATTAATAAATTATATATACTTTTTCCCTTTAAAATAATAATAATCGGTGATACAGTAATAACTTTTAAATACATTTCTTTATCACGTTTATCATTATATACTATTTCCTATCACATCCATAATAATTACATTCTTAGTTAATCTCGTCTTCCATTCTAAGCAGATTCCAAAAATCATCTCAGCACCCATTGTTTTGTTGTAGTATGTATTATGTAAATTATATATTTATATTATGAGCAATATATATTAATATATATATATATATATATATTCCATATTTTCACAATATCATTCGTCCATAGTTATAACATATAGTGCATTATCAATAATTTATATATATAATAATATCATTACATTAATTATTAATATATATATATATATTAATATATATATATATATAATATACTATTAATATATATATATATATTAATATATATAGACTTAATATATAATTATATATTTATATAATATTATATATATAGAGAGAG
>JABUQX010131681.1:0-7500 GCA_015478945.1 Trachelipus rathkii
CTAAAACAGTGTCATTATAACGGGGTCATAGAATTTGTAAACGGTTTGTAACGGGGTCGAAAGGTCAAAATCTCTTTACGTGCAATACATTAAATACTTATATTATATATATATATATATATAATATTATATATATATATATATATAATTATATATATATTAAATAATATATTATATAATATATAATATATATCATTATAATATATTATATATTAATATATATAATATATAATATATATACTATATATATATATATATATATTTAATATATATATATACATAATTAATATATAGGTACGGCAACACTAGGGGGCTCAGGAGCCGACGGGTAGAACATTAGAGGGAATGTTTTTTCTCAATACCCGCGTAGGGAGATGGGGACGGAGGAAACCCCGCGCGACTACCTATATACTCACTCACTCTAAATACTAAAGAGGGGGTTCTCGGAGACCCATTACCGGAGGGGTGTAGAATTAATCCCTATATACCTTTTCGTTATTTTCAGCTGCTGCAAAGAGACAGTGACCCATTTCTTTAGCGACTCGGAAATTCTGTTCATATATACCTTGGGGTTATCTTCAACAGGTGTCATGGACTTAAATTTAGATCATATATTTAAAGGGAATAACGTAAGGATATATATATTAATTAAAATAAGTTTAAAATTACTCTTCTACATTATATTAACGTAATATTATTAATACGTTTATTTATTTTTATTTTATTTAATAAAGCTCTGTTAGTGAGGTAGTATCTACTTTGTAGAATTCCAAAAAATATATATTCTGGTTTACTGTACATTAATAGTTTTTAAGAGTTCAATGTATGAGGTAAGCTAAGAATTAGAGAATGATATAACGCTGACCTCATATGTATTCTTATTTTTATTCTTTTCGCTTACTTCCAGGTATGAGATAGGATTATTTCATCCTGTCAGCCTGGCAGCGTATTTCTCCAGTAACATTAACCCTTACCGCTGGTCAACTAATCATTACTCTTCTCTTTAGCACTATCTATTTATTGAGTAGCTGATATCTTCAGTAGATAGTTACCTCTTACGACTCCGCCAGTATCTTTTCGGTCTTCCCTTGGTTCATTCTTGACTCTGGATAGTCCATTCCATTCTTACTATTATTCGAGCATTCTGATCCTTAGCTTACACATTCACTTACCTCCAGAATATGTCTCACTTACACATTCATGCAATTCTACCGTTCAACTACATATCTTCAATCTTTATCAGTATATCATCTTCTTTACAACTTATATAATATAAGTGACCCTATATTTCTCTAATTACCCATTCCTATATTTACTCATGGTCTCTCCTACTCTTTTCCTAATCATAGTTCTTAGATATCATATACATGCATTCATCCGTTCGCTTTAGTATATTACTACTCTCCTCTTCTCTTTAGATTGTTTAGTCCATGTTTCCGCTCCGTATTCAGTATACAACAGCGTCGGTGTCAGTATACTGTTAAAAATCACTATTACTTCTTCGATATTACCGTTAGTTTTTATATTCTTATCTCACATTAATAATGAGGGGTATACCGCTTCATTATTAATATAAATCACTAAATAACTATTTCCAAATTATTTAAGTTACTGTCATAGTATCTCTCCTCCACTTCCTCCCACTTATATCTGTACTAATTTAACATCCATCCGTAATTGAATAAGATTATATGCAGGTATTTTATAACCAGCCTTCTTACTCCTCCCTTTCTTAACCAGCTATCCCTCATCCCTTACCTTCTGATTTCCTCCGGTTATTGTTAATACTTTCTAGTCTATCGTGTACGATTGCATTCATATTCCTCGATTTGGGACTCCTGAATCATGTAACTCGACACATCATGTCACAGCACACTTTTGGCGAGACATCCCACTAAATCTTCGGAATACGTCTCTCGCTATTTCTCACTCTTTAAGCTGCAATATGGCAAACAATTCCGCTATCGCTCGCGACTATATGCCACGTCTATTCATCGTCTCTTCTTGCAATAATTTGAGAGATCACTGCTGTCTCTAGATACTCATTCGCACTATACATAGCAATAATTTCATCTATCAGCATCACGTTCGTAATATTGTAAGGTTTATAGGTATGAGGGAAATAAGTTGTGTGAGATTGTAATTTACCGCACTTCTCTGTCGCTTATCTGACTTTAAAATACTGTTTATCAACTTATTACAAATACCAATCTATCAGTTCTCAATATATTATTAGATAGATATATATAGCATCACTCAGTTTATATATAAATTACCTGCGAATTACTCATGCATACTCTTTCTAATTGCCTACTTAATACTATAGTACCCTCTCACTCATAAATTCCTTGACTCCATGAGCTCTCCAGAGGCTTTTTCCTATTGCACCTAGCAATCAATAAGCCATTTATTGCAGGTCGATGAAAGATCACAAGAATCTCTTGTTTATATATTCAGCTCTTCTCTACAGTAATATACCAATTACTTAGTTTGTGAATAAGTAGGTCCATATTCGTATTCCTTCTTCACCTCTTCTAATTACCCGTACTGTTCTTATATCTACTTTTTACTTACTCTCACGAGTCTCGGCTTTATATCCATATTATCTATCTCATGTCCTCCTCAATATGCACAATACATATCTTTGCGTAGTATTTTTATTAGCAAGATGGTGCCATCAGTGAAATGCTTACTACTATATATAATTATTATTATTATAGCTTCCACTGTAATCTCCTTTAATCTCATTATATATAATCGGTTATTTAATATATTAGCTTTTTAATAATTATTGCCCCTATCACACACACTTCTATGCCGATTATTATTTATTATATATTATATACACTCTTTACCTACTCTACTATTCATCTCACCAAACTTGATATCATCAAACTCTGAGTGATATCTTACCTACTATAGCTGTCCTACCTCTCCCTCCTAATATATGACGCAACTTACCACAGGCCACTCACATCCTCTCATCCTGAGGGCTTATACCCTTTATATTCATCACTATTCACTTTTTATAGCTTTTATCCTACTATAATTCTCTTTAAAATCCTTTTAATAAGTACTGAGATACCTCCTCCTTTTTTTTCACATTCATCTCATCTCCTATCGTCTGATCTACCGCATATTTACACATCTCTTTATTGTTCTCGGTATTTATATTTCTTATTTTTTTTTCATTAGCATGTTCTTTATTAGTATTTTCGGTTTTTCTCTCATTCTATCATTTTTCTTTCTTTTGGTTTTCTTTATAATATGCCATTTCTCGTTCTATATTTTTTATTTATTTTTTTCTTATGTTTTTGGTTTTTTTTTTGTGTTTTTCTATTTGCTTTTTTTTTGCATCTTATATTTTCTTTGTTTCAGATATACCTCTCTCGTTATTTTCTTTCCTGCATTTTTCTTTTGCAGTCCTTCATCTTTTTTCTCTCGTTTTTATTTCTTCTTCTTTTGTTCTTTTTCCACTTTCTCTTATGCTTTTACCTTTTTTTACCTTTGCTTTGTCCGTGCTGTTTCTTTTTTTTCTCTTTTTCCTATTTCATATTCTATTTCATTTTTTCTCTTCTGTTCATTTTATGTTTATTATATTTGCTTTTTTTTTCACTTTCTTCGTTCTTTCTTTATATATGTGTGTTTTTTGTTTTTTTACTTTTATATCTCTTTTTTCTTTTTCTTGCTTTTCTTTTTTTTATTCTTTTAAGAATTTTCGTCTGCCAACTTTTTTGTACGTGAAAAATAATTCGGTAATACACTATCAAGATCCCTTACTCTTCCCTTACATTCTCATATAGGGTTTCTTCTTCGCAATCTCTCGGAACTTTTCCGTTCCCACTCGTTCTTTCTGTTCCCTCATTATTACTATTCTCTCACTCTCTTCGGCCACCACAACTCTAGAACTCAGCTCCTCCACACCTCGTCCCTCTCTGCTCCTTTACTCTTCTCTGCTCTTCCAGCACTCTTCCTTCTTATTATCTCTACTACTCGCTTGCGCATCACCACGTCCTATTTCTCTCTGAGTTCTCGCCATTCTACAGCGTATCACTTCTCTATCCTCCCGGGCGTATCACTGCTCTCATACACACACCCTCTGTTTTTCATAACCATACATCTTTTTTATTGCCAGGATGTATCCAACATCTATAGTAGCTTTCTCATCTCACGGACTTCTATTTGATCGATTCGCTTTGTCGTTTCCCAATCACTGTACATCTCTCTCTTACATTCCTACATCTCGTAAAGATGTGAGACTTCTCTGTGGCTCTAGAATAAAACCTCATTGTCGCTTTCACTTTCTTTTGGTCATCTCATTAGGCCCACATACGCTGGTCTCACACACCCAATCATCTCAAATCAACTATCCACGATCCTTGGCACCTCTACCTTCCATGGTTTCAATTGTATCCTTCCCATAGGGTCTACCCACACTACTTTTCTAGTACTCCATCTCTCTTCTCTTTCCTAACTCTAGTTGGAGCGACATCATGTAATTCAAATACTCATTTACCATCAACAAGCACTACGTTCTTCATCTCTTTATCCTCTCTTTATTGTAGATTAACCCATCCCACCTCTCCTCTCTCCTATACATTTTCCCATAATCAGTCCTACTCGATTTTTGCTTCTTTCTCCTTCTCCTCTAGAATGTGTCCTGTGTGGTGCTCGTAGTAATTACTTCGTATTATTATTTACCTTACATTCTCTCTTCTTCCTCGAGCCTAATCTCATACATATCACTTGCCTCACAACTATTCATCCAAGACACATACCTTTTTGTAACTATTTATATATTCTTATATATATTACTTTCTACATATTCACGTATCTATGGTGACAGTCTCACTATTCTGAAACTTCATCCCATCTCAATACTGTTTATCATACTCCCGTCCTACCCACATAGCCATTATATATTAACCTTCTCTTCTACTCTTTCCTTAGTGATATTTATCTTTATTCACAAAAATGTCTTTTTTCCTCACACACTTCCTTTCTCTTACTCCACTCAAAACTACAGACCTTCTGAATCTTCTTCGCCGCACTCAAGGTACGATCATCATCTACTCTCGGCCCAATATCAGGTCCACTCAAATATCTTAGTTCTTTCATTCCTCTCATCTATATTCCAATGATATCTATTATCTCCTCCCTTATTCTTTCTAATTATATCATACCCATAGCGTTCCCCCTCCTCATTCATCCCTACACTTCTGACAGGTGGCACCACTATTAATCTCTCATATTTAAAGATATGGTTTTGATACAGCTGCAATTCGGCTGTTTCATTCACACCCGTCACATCCTCTATGCCCGAAGTTTCAGATCCGCTTCATGTCATTAGTATTACTGTCCGGCGTCGCAGGAAACCGCTGCATTCTGCTTACGCTCTCTTTTCCCTCGTACATTAACTGCAGCTCTATTCCTCGGCACAAAGTTCTGGCTATATTGGCTATCTTTGCTAAGGGGCACTAATCACTTAACTAATTCTTTACCTCCCGCCTACTACCTCTCCCTACTACAAAATTACTTTACCATAGCACACATTTATCCAATTTTACTCTAACCCTATCTTTCACCTATCATCATGCTTTCTCCAATAAAGAATAAACCGTACCTTTCCTCTTATCCTATTCTCTATAATTACTTTCTCACAAGCATCTTTCATCGTGATACTTGACTACAACTCAATCACACACTCCCTAACTTAAAATCCCCTTGGTTATCTTTACTACCAATCTCTCTCTCTCACTTATAATCTCTCACTATCTACTCTCAATATAGATTACCTAATATACCATAATATATATATACTTTCCTACTACACTTCAAATAAAACTCAAATAATATTTATAATCTATATATATATATACATTTACTATATATAATTATAGTTATATTAATATTATATAATATTATATAATAATATATAATATTAATTAATATATTATATATATATATATATATATATAATATATATTTATATATAATATATTTATATATATTATTAAATATCTTAATATATATATATAATCATATAATATATAATATTAGTATTATAATATATATTATATTATATATTACTATTATATATATATAATATTATATTTATATATATATTATATATATATATATAGTATATATATGATTAATAATATATATATATATAATATATATATATAATTATTATAATATATATTAATTATATATATATATATATATATAATATAATATTATAGTATATTAATTATATATATTTAATATATATTAATATAGATTAATATATATTATAATATTATATATTAATATATTATAGTATATATATAATATATTAGCATCATTGTTATAATCTGTGTCCATTCCATAATTTAATATATCTTTACTATTTTCTTACATTGTTCCCAGGAAGCTCATATGAGCCCTGTCGCACTCGGCCACCTCTTTTTCCTCACTCTCCTATTATATCTCTCCAAGACCGTTGCTTTCGATCTGAAGCTGAATCATAGATCTTTTTGAATTCTTCCGGCGATTCCTTCTACGTGGAAATATCCTTTATCATTCTTTCCGTGTGTCTTACTCCTCATTGTCTGCTATCTTTTCGTATCTGCCTAGTCCACCACTTCTTATCCACCCTGCCACGTACTCTACATTCCTTTATCCATAAAAGTCCCCACCACCTTTAGATCTTGCCTTACATCTATCTATTTGTTAATAATAGGTATTACTCCTAGTACATTTCTTAATTCATTTATCGTTTCTATACATCTATTCACTTACCTGGTCATCGCCTCTCTAATACAATTCATTTCAGTACTACTCTGCTCTCCTCTCTTGTTGTCATCCTCCATGTTTCCGCCCCATACAGAATAAGCGTCATGCAGAATATGTACTCCTATGAAAATTTATCTATACTTACTTGCCAATGTGTATTAACTAATTCTCTATTATATTCTATGATAAGGATACAAAGTCTATAACTGTTCCACTATCATACTTATCAATTCCTGTCATCAGCAATCTCAAGGCACTTATTTCCTCACTCTCTATCACAATAACATTATCCCTCACCAGATATACTTATGTTATTTTCATCTATGACGTTTATTAAATCACCACATATCAATCTAACTTATACAACTCTTCATCCTCACTTTCTCTACTTAACTATCATAATTATTCTGATTTTATCTAACGTATCATTATACAGGCCACTGCTATCTCTAGTATCTACTATCAAAGCCAACACCACCTACTCCTTCAGATTTTCCGTCTCACTACCAGCACGCCAGAATCATCCGTCATAAGTCATACTACATCTCCATTACCATATGTCCACATAACTATCCTTCCCATGCTGAGCCATTACTAATTGGCTCGACATCCAAGTATGCTACACTAACAGAATTGGTGACAGTACACTTCCTTTTAACGCCAGCTCCCACCTCAAACCATTCTCGTTTTCATATCCCGTTCTTACATTACATTTGTCATTTT
>JABUQX010131681.1:10000-28338 GCA_015478945.1 Trachelipus rathkii
TGGTTTGTTTTTTTTTTTGATTTTTTCAGATCGTGACGTCACGCGAAATATATTTATTATATATAGTTATATTATATATATATAGTAGTATATCTATATATTATATTAGAATAAATTTGTAGAAATATTTTTGTATTTATCTTTAAATATAACAAAATATTATAAATATACTATATTTATTATATTAAAATATTTTTAGCATCACTCACTAGCAGTGATTGAATAATGAGCTATATACTAAGATTTATTTCTCATATTATAGATATGGATTCATTTACCTCTCGATTTACGTAGTTCATCGATATACAACATTGTAAGGAAGAACTCGTAAGTATTTTAACGTAGGCAGACAATCTTTCTTTAGAAAGTTTTCTGAAATTCATTACAATATGTGGCAAAATGTTTTGCACAATAAAAGTAGAGTCAATTCATGCAGTAAAACAATTTATTTAATGGTACATTTCGATCGTGCAACCATTGGAATATCGATTTTTTTTACTAGATACGTCAATATAAGGGTTATTAAGGTTCGGTTATAACGAATTTAAGGTCTTAGGAAGACCTATGTTTTAATTCTATATGAAGCACTATTTAAATAACTTGTTCATAATAATAAGAGTGTTTTTTATAACGACCCCAATAATTATATATATATTATATATATATATTATAATAAATATATCGGAATTAATTATCGGGATATATCCAACTCGGTAATATCGGATATAGGTTCCGGATATATCGATATTCGGAAGCTCAGGAGAGATTGAATTTTTATATAATATATATATATATATATATAAGGGTATTATTATTATCCTGTTCATAGAAGTTTTATATTAAAACCGTAGATATATATATATATATATCATATTATTATTATGATAAGTAGATCGTTTAGTCATACCATTGAAATATTACTAGATTTTTTTTACAAGAAAAGTCTAATGCATTAATGTTGCAAATATATATTTGTAATTTAGATAAATTTAGATAATATAATTAGAGATAAGAAAATAAAAATTAAATATTAATGTAATAATATAATTAAATTTATAATACTTCAATCTAATCAATTTTTGCATATGTACAACAAATATTATATATATGTGTATGTATATATATTAGGCTAGAAAGTTATGACGTCACATAGACATCCGTACTTATAGGTACTCAATGCATTGAGTGTATTCTTATGCACTTCTATCTACTAGCATGTAACATCATATTACCTATGGTAATATAGTAAATAATAATACGGAATATCTAATAATAGGTAATTAGTCTATATCCCTATGTTTTTTTTAAGAGTTATGCCAAAGAGTTCAGAATACAACTAAATTCGCATAAAATTCACTACAATATACTATTGCTCATCACTTCATAATATATATACCTATATAAATGTTATATTAAGTAATTATAATATTATATAATTTAATCACTATATAATATATATATAATATACCTTATGACCTTTTTTATAATATGCATAAGATTATTTTTATATATATATATGATAGCTATACTATTTTTAATTTCATGAGCTATCAAGTATGCATGTAATACTTGGTGTCTATATTCCCTTGTGTATAAGATAGGGTTGCAAAATTTCGATTGCCTTTGGTATTACGCTATTATGAGAGATAAATGCTTTCTGACGCATACTTACTGTTAACATATTGGAGGGCAACCAGAGAGGTAGCTTTTCGTCTGGAGATTAGTATTTTAAATACTACTGGATATTTAACTACTACACTACATTTAACGTATGTCTTTTGTGAAATGGTTTACCTATGCGGACTGCGATTATTCCCTTTCAAACTGGCCCCGTGGTTGATGAAGGTGCTGCCTGTGCCTGCCTGCCTTGCCTGCCTGCCCCTGCCCTTGAGGTTTCACGCCGCTACGTCCAAGGAGGGGAGGGGTACTGAGCCCCCAAAACCCGGAAAAGGAACTTGAAGGTTGTAAACTTGGTGATGAATAGAAGAGAAACGAATGAAATGAGAGTAATGAGTTTACATTAAGTGGCGGAGCACATGAGCCGGACCCGGAGCTGAGGACATAGCCAGACTGGAATTCTGGCTCCAGCTGCATATTGAGTCAATTAGGCTTTATTTATATATGTTTTGTTGCTGAGGAATATGATTTCCATTTTGAGGGTTTCGTAACCCCAAAATGAAGTTTGAGGATCCCTAGAGGGGACTTAGCTGAAAAAGAAGAAAATCACAGAGTGCAAGACAGAGAAGAAGAAGGAGGAAGGAAAACAGAAAAGAAAAAGAAGAAGAAGAAGAAGAAGAAGAAGAAGAAGAAGAAGAAGAAGAAGAAGAAGAAGAAGAAGAAGAAGAAGAAGAAGAAGAAGCAAGAAGAAGTCTCATATGACGGAGCAAATGAGCCGGTAGTCGGAGCCGGTGCAGGAGCAGGAGTTAGAAGAAAAGCACAGAGTGCGTTGCCGAGAAAGATGAAGGAAGGAAAAAGAAGAAGTTTCTTGTGTCGGAGGAAATGAGTCATTGGAGGTATCGGTACAGGCACCGGTGCGGGGCCAGTGTGATGCCGAGTTAGTGAACATGTACTTAGCATTATAATCTTGATATCCATATATGTTTTCGGTAACGTAGAGCATGAATAACATAGTTTGAATGCTCTCAAAGGTGTCTAGGGACCCCATATGAGATGGGGTTGAACCCCAGAACGGGGTTTGAAACTTTAAAATGAAATTTTAAAAGTGATTTAAGCTAATAATAATACATAGGCTTAAGCTCTAGCCACAGCCCTATGTTGCACAAATAAATGAAACTTAACACAGAGAACTTAAGTGGTACTCTCTTAGTCATACACAATGGTATTCATATGTTGCATAACTGAGGCGCTCGAGTCAAAACTTGTACTCGACTTGTTTAATGTGTGCTATATCAAGCCCATGTACAAAGATGTGTGTGTGTAGGTGTGTGTGTGTGTGTGTGTAGTGGTGTTTGGTGTTGTGTGTGTGTGTGAGTGTGTGTGCTGTGTGTTAGTGTGAATTACGGGAAACCGTTGACTAAAACGATAGGGATATTCTTCTAGATCTGGACCATTGTTATTCATAGAATGGTCTGATCATTACCAAAGTTAGAGTAAAATTTAAGGTAAAAGTAAAGGCAGGGATAAGGTTATATTTTCATGTTGAAGGCTAAGAGAATTTATATTTTTTCCATTTATTTAATAACTAAATTTTGTTTTCTTTTATATTTCTTTTTTATTTCACGAAGTTAATTTACGTTCCCGGGTTACATTGTTTTTATTTTTCATTTATTAACATAATCATTTATATTTGTTTAAAGTTTTTTATTTAAACCTTTTTATTATAAAAATTTTATTTATTTGTTTATAAACATTTTGTTTTTCTAAATTTTAAGAAAATTTTTATTTAAAAACATGTACTTTTAAGCTTGAATTCTCCCGGTATCTCCACTGCGCATAGCACCCCCCTCTATACCCCTGCCATACCAGGGCTTGCTCTATTGACTTACTGCTTTACGTCATATATTTGCCATGTGTATTAAGCATAACATAAACAAGAATATAAGTTCTTGTTTGTATGAATATAAACATATATTATAAAACATTATGTTTTTTAACTAAAATTTTAGAAGATTGCTGGAATACAACCACTGAGTCTAGAAGTAGAATACAGGACCCCTTAGAGCAATGAAATGAAAAAATAGATGAACTAGGAAGAAAAATGATCAAGTTAGAGAGAGGATTGGTGTATGTTATATCATAAATAAGAGAGACATGGTGGTTGTAAAAGTTGGAAAGACTAAGCTGGAAGAAAGACTTGATCGTGTCCACTACTAAAGAATCGGCACATCCCTCGAAAACAAAACCTAAACCTCCTTTTTAACATAGCTCTAGCATATCAGTGCTAATTTTCTCTATCATAGTAATATTTATCAAAACTTCACAAATATTTACCATGACCTAACTATCTATCAGTCTAAACGATAAATAAATGTCACGGTAAACTTGTTAACTTAAAAAACTCAACCTAGCCTTACCATGTATTCATATTTTAAAAGATTTTATATTAAGTTTAACAGTAACACTGAGTATATTTAACAGAAACTTAACAAAAATTCATCAAAAACCTAACCTAGCTATCACATTTAGCCCGAATAGAGTTAGCTAACAAAGTTTTAGCAATATTACTGAAAGCTTACATAAACAATAACCTGAACTAAAATATAATGTACTCACAACATACCTAATGCACCTTAAGCACCCGACACAAACTCCATTTCATTACATGTTATCTGGCTTTAGCTAATGGAGAGAGTAGCTAAAACATTACTAAAAAACTCAAACTAACCTCACCTTCCTATCATATCAAAGTAATAAAATATCACCTAATAACGTAATAAACATAACATACTAATATCGCCTAAACTAAAACCACATTAAACATATTAATTATCGCCCTAAACTAAACATAACAATTATTAATATCTGTTTGCTAAACTATAAACTAACACACTTGACATAATCTTGTCTACGAGATAAACTTTAACATCGCAGTTAGCCTTATTTGTCTTTCTGAATTAACGCTATCATTAGAAATACTCGACCTAATCATAACCCTATCAGTCATAATCTAATTGTCACTTTCATTTGTTATTTTATACATGTATATTTACGAAAAATTTAACAAAATATGAATCATAATTCTTAATCCTAATTATCTACACTGCTCAAACGAATAAATTGCAAACATATCAAAAAATTTCCAGTTTTCTCACTAAACTAACATACAAGACGAACTATAACATATACGAATCATATACATACCCGACTATACCCTACGTTATGAATAAAATTGTTTCCATTAAAATGTTCTCTGTTATTAATGGTAAGTAACTAGCATTTCCCCATAAACTTAGCATTTCACGCACCATTTTTTTTCTATCAAATAACTCAACATATCATTGCTAATTAACAAACTATAAGTAATTCAAATAATTTTTAAGGTATACATTATGGATCTAATGTATGTCGCATAAATAAGTTCTGTTGCACGTCACACGTAAATTTTAATTGCTTTTAATGTGTATATCATAAAAATGTCTCAAAATAAATGACCCTTGATACAATAGATCATGATATATTACTTAACAAAATGAATAAGATGGATAATAAGTTATCAACACCAAGCAAAACCTTCCCTATTCACACTTTCTCTAACATAACTAACATTACAGTGTTATTTTGCATCATCATCATAAAAATTTTAGCAAAAAAAAAAAAAACAAAAAAAAAACAGCAAAACATATATAGTTATAAAGTGATTATATATGTAGATATAATTTATTAATATATATATATAACTACCTACATTATGACTTACTCATACTACCACTCTTTATATCGTTACTTCATGATATATATATATAATATATTATATATATATATATATAATTATATATATATATATATATATATATATATATTATTAGTATTATATAATATATATATGATTATTATATTATATAATATATATAGTTATATAAGTAATCATAATATATATATATAAATATATATTACTATTATTAATATATATAATATTAATAATTTATATATTTATAAATAAGATTAGTAAGTATATATATAGCTATATATTATTATATATAGATATATATATATATAGTATAGTTATATATTATATATAATAATATATAATAATATTTATATATGCATGGTAGATATTCCTTTGTAATTATTACAAATTGCCTTAAAAATAAGAGACTAGTAGATTTCTTTTAAATAGAAGTAAAATTAAGTTCTTAGATATTTTAACATAATTTGTTAAATAAATGGTAGTGAAAAGCTTTGGCGACCTGAAATTCTAGGCCCTACCTTCAACTGCTGTTATAGAATCAACTAAAATTAAATAATAAGTGAAAATATAAAATAAAAATCAGTAAAATTATGAAAAATTAATTTACAAAAGTTTGGTTTTGAGTTTTTTGAAAAAGGTGAGGAGTGCTAGAATGTTAGTTATTGTGGGTCTATGTGTTGAGTTCTTTTCTTTGTATATATAGTAATTGGTTAGAACATATGATGCGATATGATTCAGAAATGTCCTTTGTAGATTTCCAATGTGCAATAATGGGTTGTCATGTGTTTAATGTTTATGTTATGATTATGTGTGGATCTTTGAAGGGTAAGGGCAGAAAGTTGTCGATCCTAAGGTTATATTTATGTTGATAATTGCGTCGGGAAAATATGGGTTTTCTCCAATGTATACGTTGTCTAATATCAGATTTGTATAGGTTGTTACAGTTGGCACAGGAAATTTTGTACACACATTGGGAATAAAGGATAGAAATGATGTACGAGGTTGAGATATTGAATACATTGGAGGAAGAAACAAGGATAGATTTGGGTAGAAAATTTTTACACATGTTGTGAGATGTGGTGGGTAGAGGGAGTATATGAAAGTGTGTGTCTGTCTTGTCTTAATCTGGATTAGTGTATAAAGAGTGTTCTTTGTGCTTTACGGAGAGCCATTATTGA
Organism: Trachelipus rathkii; assembly: GCA_015478945.1. Classification (NCBI taxonomy): domain Eukaryota; kingdom Metazoa; phylum Arthropoda; class Malacostraca; order Isopoda; family Trachelipodidae; genus Trachelipus; species Trachelipus rathkii. Next base: position 16,547 of record JABUQX010131681.1, read on the forward strand.
ATGATGTGGTGTGGATAAATAAGTTTCGAAAAGTTTGAAGAAATTAAGTTAATTCGGATTGCAAATGGAGGGGGAACAAATCCTGAGTGCTCTATAAGGAAAAGAGAAGATAAAGTACATTGTAACTGAAAAGTACATAATTCTTTACTATTAATAGCGTTTGCCGGCCCTTGATATATATATATAATAATATATATATATATATATATATAATATCTATATATTATATATGGTATATATTATATATTTTTTATATATATTAATAGATATAGTATTATAGTATATCAATATATTTATATATATATTTATATGGCCAGCATCTCCGAAGAGATTTCAAGCATGTAACTAGAAATACTATACACATCTACATGAAAATAAAATAACAATATTTTTTTTCAGTAAGTAATTTCATCGAAGAAACTTACAAAAAAATTATTTATTGTAATATTTTTATTAAATAAACACCTTATATACCTTTGAGAAGATCTTACAGCCTGGCCAGGGTACGGCTTTGAATGACCTTTGAATCGTGCTTAGTTCCTTCAGAAAGCAAAAGGTGGCCAAATTACCCTTATTTTTTTCTACGCTTTGGAGAACTTTATTTTTCTTTTATTCCTTTTTAGGGGGTTCGAGCGACGGAGGGACAGAGGGGAGGGACAGAGGGCCCCCCGTCGTCCCCCGGTAGGCCGAGAAACCTCCGACTCTATGCCATCGTTCTGTTACCCGTGGTCATTGTTAGTTTAAGAGAAAAAATTGCATAGCATTTAGCATCCTTTGCGTGCTCAGCTCGGAATAAGCGGATATTCGAATTATCAAAAAACTGTAAGTTTTTTCAACATTTTTATACAATTTTAATTTTTTAGCTTTATTTTTTATTTTTTATTTTTAATTTCCCGGTAAAAATGTCTCCTGATTAATAAAATGATATTTATTTTCGTGTAGCTGTTATAGTTTTCTAGTTACATGCCTGAACTCTTCGGGATGCTGACCCTATAAATTACTATATATTATATATATATTAATATTATAGTATGATTATATAAATACTATTATATAATTATATTTATTTATAATTATATATCATTAAATATAATTATTATAATATATATATATTATATAATATATTATATATATATAGTATTATATTATATATATATATATATATATATAATTAAAAAGGCCTTTATAATATATTCCTTAAACTTTAAAGTCAACTTTGAGATAAAAAAAAAAAAGGGAAAACACTTTCACTTTTCTGAAAGTCGCCTACGTTATCGAACGCTGCATTCTTTTCTGTGAGTCAAGTTCAAAGAATCCATTTTTTTAACCAAGTGTTCGTTGATAGTATTTGTGTCCTTATCCCCAATGTCGAACTTGTTTGTTTAATGTTTCATTAGATAAAGTATTGAAAATATTATTGACAAGTAACAGTGTCAATAAATTTTTTCCTGGTTGATATGATGTCTTTTGCGACTTTGATGGAGAGCATGGTTGACTAAGTGACGCAAAATGCCTATATTTAATTATTTTTTATGTTTGAAACTAAAGGATGGAATTAAGTGCTTTAAACTAATAAAAGTTTTAGAGCAAACCTCTACCTGCCCTAATATTAGGCTTTGATGAAAGGCATACAAGTTGTATTTCTTTTAAGCTGTTATCAACTTCGACAATTTTTACCCTTAAAACTACTCAGAGACTGCTCAACAGTGTCAAAGATTATATTATTTATAAAACTAGAAAATGACTTTTCGTGTCGGCGCCTATATCTGTACACAAAACCTAAAACTAATTTTAAAATTTCTAAAAAGAGAAGGAGCAGTGATATTAAAAATATATTATATTTATTTGTAGAATTTAATTTACAGAATATTCTGAAATTTTGGTTTATTAAGTTACATATTTGAAAACAATCGTAATTATTAAAGTCCTGAAGAACATTTTCACATCGTCAATTTCATTCTCTTAAATTAAAAGTACAATCATTCATGCAATTCTCAGTACACTGAATCATCAGGGACAGTAATAAGATATCCTCAAGGGCCAAGATTGCTTCTTTTATTGGTTTTAAAGCTTCAAACAATTATCCTTCATTATCTTGCTTCCTACTGGAACCGAACCCTGTTACATTATATTATATATTAATATATATATATAATAATATATTATATATTATATTTATACTATATATAACGATGTATATTAAGTTATTTTATAGTATATTATAGTAAATATATATTATATCATATTATATATAATATATTGTTCTTCTTTTTTCAATGACATAGGCAGACAAGTTTTTGAGCAATTGAAATAGTACACCTGTAATATGTTGACTTTAGCGTAACGTGAAAACATAATGATTTGTTTTGAAAATAATATGTTTCCAAAGTTGGTTAAGCTATGGTGCCCCATTGTAACGATAGTATAATATATATATATATATATTAATATATATTATATATTATATATAGTATAATAGATATAGTATATAGTAATACTATATAGTATTAATTAATATATTATATAGTATATATCATAATATATATATAATATATTATATATATTATATCAATTTTCCAATTTTCGCACCTTAAAATGTTTATTTTTTATTTAATACATATTATTTTTTAAATATTATTTAATAATTTGAAGTATTAAGTTGTCTCCGTTAAGTAACTTACCATAATATATATATATATATATATATATATATATATATATATATATATAATAATATATCATTATATTATATATATATTATATATATCTATATACTATATTATTTATATATATATATATTATATATATATATATATATATTACTATATATAATATTATAATTCGGTTAGTATATAAGTATATTAATATATTTATAATATGATATATAAATATTAAATAAATATATAATATATATTTATATATAATTATATATATAATATATAATATATAATATATATAATATAAGTATATATAAATATAAGTATAGATATAGATAGTATATATATAATATATATAAATATATATATATATTATAATATATTATATATTATATATATAATATTATATATTATAATATATATATATATATATATATATTATATTAATATATTATATCATATTATAGTTATATAATTATATACTATAATTTATATATAGTATATATGGATATATATTATATATTTTATATACTTATATTGTAGATTAGATAGATTATATCAATATATTCGTAGAGTATATATGATATAGGTAATTATTATATATATAAATATATATAATATATAAGTATTAAGTTATCAGGATGAGTATATATAGTATTATATGATAGGTAACAATATAAAGAAGCGAATGCAAAGCCAACAATTTTAATTTTCATGTTGCCTTATGATCCCGATACTTTGTTAATTACGTATTAGTTGTTGCGCTGAATACAATGATTTTGGTTTGGGTTATCTCGGTTCAGTTTTGCTAGTTAATTCATAATGAAAAGCATTAAAAAAAATTGCAAGCAAAGAAGCAAAAAAAACATCATTTTAGAAAAATAAAAAAGACAAAAAACAGTTTTTTTTATGTTTTCCCTTTAAAATCAATATTTTAATTTTTTACTATATGTAATTTTACATCATTGTTGTAGCTATATATATGGATAACCTCTGTGAGAAGATGGATATATTGTCAACATAAGTTATTATTTCGCTTCTGAGGTAGATTGTTCATTCTGTGGTGTTCTGGTATTTCAAGGTCAATGTTACCCACACTCACACACACACACTCCACACACCCACACCACACACACAACACCACACACACAAGCACACACACACACACCACACCACACACACATATATATATGTATATATATATGTATATATATATATATATATATATATATATATATTATATATATATATATATATATATATATATATATATATATATACATATATATGTAGTGTATGGTAGGTGTGTGTGTGTGTGTGTGGTGTGTGTGTGTGTGTGTGTGTGTTTGTGTGTGTGTGTGTGGTGTGTGTGTGTGGGAGTCTACATTCCATTCTCTATCCCTTGAAACTAAAACTGATAAGTCTTGTGTTAGTCAGAAATTATTCGTTGTCTTCAGACCATATCGTGCTTTCTAGCACCTTCCCTCCCAGAAAAGACAATAACCAGCTCTTCGAGACCTAAAATCATTTTCCTCGTAGAAATGGAACAATCTTTCTCACAAACTTTTTTAACATTTTTGTCATTTATTGACACCACTATCAACTCCAACTTCGCTTCTTCCTCACTCGCTCTTCTTGTAATCTTTGTGGGTAATACTGCTGTTTACTCGCAAGCTGAGCTGTTATTGTTTCAGATAGGATTATTTCGCCGTCTAATTCCAACTATTATGCGGTTCCAAGAGCTATTTTCCATCCTCATCCACCTCGCGTGGTCTATCGTCATAAAAGGTGCATTACTTAAAAATGTTTATTCGCAAACATAGTCGTGAGACTTTTAACGACTAAGCAGGATCGCAGGAATATGCCGTGGTGGAGCTGAATCTTAGGTATCGCCCTCGAAACTGTTGTGTTTTCTGACTTACAACTAGGCTGGCGGGAGACTGTCGAGCACAACATAAATAGATGTTTTGAACCGTCTGTTCGGCACGCATTTGGTAATCAAAAGGCAAATATGTACATGATAATTGGAGGTAAAAATTTAGTTACAAGTAAAATTAACTATAATATGACCTAATATACAATTTTTCCTTATAATTTTTATGTTATTCAGGAGGACAGATCGGTGCGATAACTGAGGACAGGGCGATACTAGAGGAAGGAGATAGGCCGCCTGCCCGCTTGGCTAAAGTTGTCATAGGTGTCACTCTATCAACTTCATCTTTCTCTTGTTGGAAGGCTGATCATCCACATTTGCTGAAGAGCGGAACCCCAGTCAACAATCCACTATGTCCTATCGCTTTAATCTCTGTTCTTCCTTTAAAGTTTCTGAATCTATTCTTAGCAAGAAGATTTAGAAACATCTTAAATCTTCTAATCTTATTTCCGATCGAAAGTATGGCTTCTGTAAGGACCACTCGACTGGTGATCTTCTTTCCTTTCTCTCCAACTCTTGGTCCTCTTCTCTTCGCCATTTCGGTGAATCTTTTTCTGTACGATATATAGAAGGCTTTCGATAAACTCTGGCAAAAGTTTTATTTCCTTCAAGTAGTTCTATGGCTGCTATTGTAGATAGCCACTATATATTCTTTATGGGCCGTATTTATTAAAACGCCATGAAAAACGACTTCCTCAGCCTAAGGGTACCTTAGATAATTGTATTCCTCATCACCTAGTTTCTTAAAAAGAAATCTATTTTAATGACTTCTTGCTCCTTTCTCAAGGATTATATCGAAGAGCGTTTTCAAGGAAAAACGTCATCATATTTCATGACGTCAGAGACCAATAACCAATGAACACAAAGTAAATGAAACTAGAACAAAATAAAAGTATATATATAAATTAATTTTTTTTGAAGTTTGTGAAGAGAATTACCAAACAGGTTTAATGACTAATCTTACGCGTTTAACTATGAGTATTGAAGAATATGTTGCTTCACATTTATTAGTTCCAGTTGTTTTGATCGGCATAGCCGTAGGCTGAAAGGTAGCCTAGCTACAAAATTATTAGATGATAAAAATATCATCTGCTGCTTACATAAAGTTAGGGCCCGGTCGCTAGTTGCAAGTTGCCAATTTCTCTAGTGTGAGAGCCTATTTAGGTGGTTTCTGGGTATTTTCTTACACGAAAGTACATATTTGACAAAAATCATTTACATTTAAATATCCATAAATAATGCAGATATTTCTGCAATTGATTATATATAAATCTTGTTAGCTTCCATTAGGGAAACAAAATCGTACCAGAGTTCAAAGGTGATTCGCCGCTACTATGATTAAGGGAAAATTTTCTCGAAGAATTTTGCGACATCAAGGGTTCCTTAAACATAAAAATATTCTCAAGGATCGTTCAAAATTCGATTTTACAGTTAGGGAGGAATTTTACTGAAGGGACAACTTGACCAAAGGAAGAGAAAAGGCCCGTTTATAAATACGGCCCTAAATCTATCCAAATTGGTGTTCCTCATAATTCTGTTTTATCTCAACTCTTTTTTTTATCTATTTTGCACCAATGATCTATTTGTCGCTGTATCTCTTTCCACTTTAGGCTAGACTAACGTCCAACACCTCATCATTTACTCCTTTCAAATTTGAAAAAACTACTCATTCAACAGAAAATAAATGATGATTGGAGGATAACCTTGAAACATCAAACCTCTGATCTTTCTCGTAAGTCGTTTCTATAGCTAAGTTAAAGGAAACATGGTTGTTTTCAAATGCCTGAATAACTCAGCTTCTTCATCTATCTACTTGACATAATCTTCCAAGCAACTATAATATCTTCTTTGAAAACACAACTCTAGTTTTTCCTGTTCTTAATATTCCTGATATTTTCTTTTCTCTTAGAAGGATCACATTTTGTTCTTTTTAACAAGTTTCTATGAAATTGGGTGTTTCAAGGCTTCTTCGGAACTTTTGAATCTGAATCCCATATCTGGGTTGGTTCCACACACATATTTCTCCTTCATAAAGTGTATTTTAGGCAGGGCTTGTCTATTCCTTAACTCTCCTACTCTCACTAATGTCTCTCCAAGCTTTCTAAGCCCTGTCGAGTCGACTGTTGCAAACACTCCACACTTATATCTACTGATATTACAATTACTAGTATACATTGCTTGCTTTTGTTGAATTTTTACAGTCATGCTACCTCCTTCTTTGAAGAGAGTTTCTTCGACTCGTGTTTCTTCAGGCAGTCTCAGACTTTCTCTTTCTCTGTCCAGCTCTCTCATCCACACTTAACTGCCATGTAAAATCTTACATGATCTCCACTGGTAAAGTCTGGAAAAACTCCATTTATCCTATTTTTCCAACTACCTTTAATTTGCACAATTCAAACGCTGGCGTATCGGAGAATGTCAGGCTTTAATTTGACACTAGATATGGTTTTTCTCAATTTTTCAAAATACCGATTGGAAATTGATAAGCCTTGAGGGTATTATATTATTGGATAATATTATATTATTATATATATAATATATATTATATATAATCACATTCTTTCTCATTATGTATTTACGCATTATACTTATGAAATTAGGTATAGTAGTAGGATTAGTAACTCATCTGTACTTATATGAAAGGACAATTCTATTAACTATACACTATTTCTGACTCGCACATGGCTCTATCGTAGTTAGCTCTGGTGGTATGGCCTGAGAAGAACTAGTGAATAAGGCGTCTGATAACGGTTATATCTAAACTAGAAGACGCGGTAGGCATCGGTCACCGCACCCCGCTGACATGCTGTCATTGATGCCTACAGCGCTGAGGCTATGTTATATGATGACGGACGTGCTGCCCCCTATAGGGTTATAAACTGTAGACTGTAAGATCATAATAGGAGGGTGACGATTCGCAGAGCAAGATCACGTGAAAGTAGGTATACCTTGTATAAGTGAAGACACGATGAAAGTCGCATAACACGAAGTAGCTTTAATTTTTTTTTTATAGAGTGGTCGCTGCACGTCACGTGAGATGATGTGTTTCGTGTCAATACATGCGCTGAGGCTAATTCTGGCTCGAGTGCTGTGAGCTAATGAGATGTTTATCGGACTGTGACATCGTCCTCGTGGAGTCTGTACCAGGTGTTCACATCTCGCATACAGCGTATGCGGATCAAGAGATGACGCGATTAGTTCGCGTTTCGATATATTTAAGCGACTTTGTGGGCATGTATTATATGGATATAAACGAGATATGAGATGTAGTGATGTATACGATTCTTGTCCACGTGATTAACACTAAGCGGCAGGTAAAGGATCTGAGGTCAGGCTCCAACTGTGTGACTTTGATTATAGGAGCTCCAGATTGTGGTTCGGCTCTATGAAGGCGGCAAGACCCGAGTGGGGTGTAGGAAGATCGCATCATTTGAGTGAGGCGAGATGGTGTCTCGGACGAGTAGTCTAGAGATATAGAGTTGATTTTGATGTCGCTGATATAGTGGCCGGTACTGAAAAGATAGAGAGGAGTGAGAGTTGTTGAGGTAACACTATAAGGATCTGACTGAGTTTGGCAACAGAGCTGAGTAGGGTGGATAGCAGATATCTTCTGGATAGTAAGCTATATGTGTAGTATTATCATCCTATACTCTTCCTGTGATTATTGGAGTCTAGCACTGGAGGGTAATAGTTATTGATACATAGCATTACAAATTATAATATCAATGAGTCGAGTGAGCTAAGGCTCCACTCATGGACACGTGAGAGAAGGATGGTTGGCTCAAGTGAAGGACCAGAGAGACGTGAGAGCTAAGGTGAGTGCATTCTAAAGCGAGAATATAGAGGTGAGTAATGAGGATAATACTAGCTAATTCACTTACTAGCGAGATGAGTAGTCTACGTTGAATGACGAGAGAAAGTAAGCTATTATAGTACGATATATGAGCGTGAGGATTACTAGTGATGAGCCAAGATACCATACCGGGTATAATTACCCTAGTGGAGTCAATACGTAACGTCATATATGAGTATATAGGGGAGTGAGCTAGTACTTATAGTGATGATGATGAGGTATATATAGATTGGTGTATTATATTATGAGAATAAGCGTGTTAAGTGAATCAGATATAGGAGCGAGGATAATATATTATTAAAGTGTGTTCATTATCAGTACAACTTACGCAACGCTGTGACTAGAGGGTACGAACGGCATAGGAATTTAGTAATGAAGTACGATGTTATAGGTGATACAAAGGGCGTTAGGCACTCTCAGCGTATTTAAGCGTAGTCTATAAATACATTAAGCGTAGGAATAAAATGACAACGGGACGGAGGTATTATTAATGGACTATATATCTGGGAAAATATATGAGTATATTATATTGAGGTTGGTTGTGACGCCTTGGATGTACCCAATATCATTTGCTTTATATATTAAGGTTATATATATATTATATATATATTATACTATATATATATCTATATTATATATATATCCCTAATATATTCGAGTTTCAGCCACAATCTATTAATCTAATTGTTCCAAGGGTGCTGGGACGGGACGCCAACTCACATGCATCCCCCAAACCTCTTTTCCCCACCTCCGACATTAATGAAAGGATTTTCAAATGGATTAATACTTTCTGCATTAGTATTTGGAAATTCAAGAAATATATAGGAAGGTTGTGTTGAGAAACATAATTTTTCTGCCTTTTCTACTGGAGAGTTCTATTTCTCTTTTCAATTAATATATGCCAGCATTGCCAAAATACTCTCTCAACCATTGAACACAGTAGTTGGGAGTGACAGGCCAAGTATTTCCTTGCAAGTTTATACTCAAGCGTGGGTAAAAACATTTGCTTAACTTCCACCAACTGATAGGATCCATCATTTATATCTAGTCGTTTTTCTTGGTGATAGTTTTCAATCATTTGCAAAACATCTTTTGGTAATGTTTGTGTTTCTTCATCCACTACTAGACTGTGTAAAAATTCCTTCAAGTGAACTGTTATTGATTTACTTGTCGGAGGTGTTGGTCTGGTAGATTTTTTTTCCTTTAAATGGGTGGCAAATTAATAAACTGTTCGGATTGAAGTTTTTCAACTGCAACACAAAGTGACGATTTAACTTGCTCTAATATTGTGTTACAAAAAAACTTGCCTTTAAAACGGGGATCTAAGTAAGTATGAAGGTCATTAATTTCCACAGAACCAAAGCGTTTTTCTAGCTGTAGTTTTATTACATCTTTCATTCTTTTTTAAACCGTCATCATTTTCATTTGAAGATAGTTCAAAATGCTTCCTTAGCTTTGAGATTAATGATATTACGTCGGAGACAGAAGCTGTAGAGGCGCTGATTGTTTTGGCATCCCTAATCTCATGTGACTCAGTTGACTCAAATTATTATGAATTTCAGGCTGTGAGATCATGAGTCATCATTACACAGTTGAGTCGAGTCCCATGTCTCTCATTTAAAGTTTGCATTCAGATTCATTATTAAGTAAATTTTTATTATAAAATCTTTATAATCTTTGGCAATAACATCCGCAGCAACATCGTCCGCATGGCAAAGCCGTGGGATGCGGGATTGCGCGGATGCGGATCTTTGATAATGTGCGGATGCCCCGCGGATGCGGATGTTACCGGCACTCATGCTCACTAATATATATATATATAATAATAGATATATATATATATATATATATTATTATATAATATTATATATAATATAATTTATATTATATATATATATATATAATATAATATTTAATATTTATATATATATATATATTTATTATATATATATACTAATATATATATATATAATATTATATATATATTAAAAAAATTAAAATAATTATATATATATATATATATATATATATATATTATATATATATATATATATATCTATATATAATATATATATATTATTAATAATATATAATAATTAATCAATATAATATATATATATATATATATATATTAATATATATAATATATATAATATAATATATATATATATATATATATATATATATATATTATATATATATATATATAATATATATATATAATATATATATTATATTATATATATTATATATATAATAAGGAAATTAAATTATATATATATATTAATATATATATAATATATATATATTATATATATATATATATATAATATATATATATACATATTATATATAAATAAATTATAATATTATATATATATTAATATATATATATTTATAATATATATAGTAATATATAATATATATAGTATATATATAGCTACCTATATATATTATTTAATAATATATAATAATATGTTTATCTCCTCCTATCCAGATTGGGGCTAAGGTGCTAGCATACAAAGGGAACCAGAAAAGTTATATATATAATATAATATATTATATATATATATATTATATATATATATATAATATATATGTAGTATAATATATAATATAGTTAGTATATATATATTCTATATTATGGATTAAATATTGGGCCAAAAAAATTCGTCCATGCTATTATCACACTTTTTTTAAATCAGCAATTTGAAATTATGAAAAATATAAATGATTATATATGTGTGCTGTTAATTTATAATATAAAAAATGTTTGGGAAAGATAAACTGTTTGGAGAGATTCTTCCCTTCAAATATGATTACTTTGGACGAATCTAATAACATATTAAATTGTTTATTTACTTTAAACATCTTAAATTTACAATTTTCTGGATTCTTGTTATTATATGATGTTGACAAAATCATCCACACATATATAAATATTTTTTAAAAATATATTTATTGTTTTCCTCCCATTTATTTTCTGCCTAAATAAGTAATTAGGATGTATTTATTAGCTATGTTTTTAACTTATAGCACTTTTTATTTTTATTTATTAGAAAAAAAAAACAAAGACCAGTAAAAAACTGTTTTTTTAGTTGGTTTAAACCCAAAAAGAAACGTTCTTTTAAACCAAATGGTTTAAACCAAACAACCCTTGATGCAAACTGATGATTTAAAAATAAAAGATGTTTACATCCAATAAATAATATATGCTCTGGAAAATTTTCAACACATAGAATAAATAAAAAAAATATATCGCTATTTTTCCCTTTTAATTGAAAAAAAAAAAAAAATAAATAAAAAAAAAAAAATAAATAAAAAATATTTATTTTGACATTTCATAAAT
>JABUQX010131682.1:0-7500 GCA_015478945.1 Trachelipus rathkii
AAGATAAATGCGTGTGTTCTTCAAACGCATCTTAGTAAATAGTGCATATGTTTATGAAAAATTCGTCCACTGGTGGCATAATGACTTGAAACAAGGCGGTTAACCAGGGGGCGTTGAATGGGCGTTCTGAGCCCCTGAAGGATTATTTTGAAGGGGTGATAATTTTTTTGTTGTGGTTTATTGTGCTAAGTCTCTTTAAATTTTTTAATGGCTTTCAATTTTTAAGAAAAAGGGAATCGATGAGAACTTGCCACCTTCCTCCAGCAAATCTTAACTTTATATTGAATATATATATAGTATATTATTTATATTATAATATATTATATATATATTATATATATATAATATATATATTATATATATATATTGGTATATTTAATATATATATATCATCATATATATATTTATAAATTATAATTGTATTATATATTATATTATATTGGAGGTATATTATCTATATTATATATAATATATATATATTATAGGAGTTATAATATTTATATATTTAATTATATATTTATATTTTATTTATAAGTATATTATATATATATATATATATATTTTTAATATATATATTATTATATATATTATATATATATTTCTATATATTATATTATATATATATATATAATAATATATATATATATATATATATTTATTTTATGTATTTAGGTTATTAGTATATGGATTTTGGTTATATATATATAATATAGTTGTAAATATATATGATTTATTTGAGTTATGCTATAGTGTGGTTAGCATGTATATATTTTAGATATAGTTTATATATATATAGTTTTTACTATTATATATGTTTATAGTGAGGTTTATTATGATTATTATTATAGTATTTAGTTATTGTATATAATATTAGTATATATAGTTTATATTTTATTATATTCGTGTCTGATCATGGGGCGATATCGTCTCTTGTAAAAACTAGAATCATGACATCCGGAAGCCTTCTCAACTAGTGGGTGGATGGTTCCTGCGTGTCTTTTTTGACCTTGTAGAAAAAAGTCTTACGACACACGTGGGAGAATCTGGGATTCTCCCCCCTCTTTTAAATCCATTCGCTCGGTTCCCGCGACAACTCCCTCTTTTCAATCAATATGTAATTCCGCAAACAGATCTATCTATGGTTCGGGTGCTCTTTGCTATTCTGTTCATTCGTCCTATTCTTACTGGGAATGAAAGGCGTTTCCGTTCAGGTGTTTTGGAGTGTTTCATAAGTGACTTTACTATTGTGTCTCTCGTTGAATGTTTTTAATGTAGTCGTATCTTTTCTATCCCGAGCGATATTGTCAATTTGTGCTTTTCTATGTCAATGACCTGCGTTATATATATGTTGCCGGTGTGCCTGTCAGCTGCCCTATTTGCTCTCACGGCAACTTTCATCTAGGAGCTATTGAGAAATATTCAGCTAATGGGTAAACTCCCATGGCTTTCTCTCATTTTTCTCTCCTACCTAAAACCTGCATACAGTTGCTTTTTTCAAAGAAAAAAGGGAATCGTTTTATAGGGAGATTTGACCACCTTTTTTTCAGCTAAATTTAACCTTATACTGTTTCCGCCCATTACTGTTTACTTCCAGGTCAAATTTCTTTTAGGTACTCGGCATCTTAGATAGTACCACTTATACATATTTGGCGGACCGCATATTAAACACCCTGAAAATCCAACTTGGTCATACGCGTGCAGTGTACATTCACAAAACCTCCACAACAATACACTATCCGAATATTAGATTCCACCAAAACGAGGCGATCCAATCTTCCACTGGAGGCCTTCGATCGTCCCCATCGGCTGAGCTTGAAGTTGAAGCCAAGTGATGCCACTCTCTCTCTTCGAAGAGAATACATATGTGGCAAAGCTTATCTTCGTTTTCACCCAAATACCGTCCTGCTCTCTGAAACACCGATTTGCAGAAAGATACCTCAGAACCATTACTGAACAATTTGCAAAAACACGGTCAAATAACATCCTAAATTCCCTTAACATAAAACTTTGCAAAAAGTTTGCTGCTCTCTTAACGACGAAAGGGCACACCACCTTGGCTTCTTCTCCGTCTCCACACCATTTGCTTGGCTTTTGACCTCTGCTTTCCAAATATAGCATCCCGGCTGCCTTGTTAAAAGCTCATTCCTGTGTCTCATTCCGAAGCTTCCACGATGAAATTTTACTCAGATTTACCTGACGGGCTCTAAATAACAGGGGACAAGTGTTGGCGCATCTGCTGCTCTATCCTGAACCGCAGACCTCTCCATACCCTCTCCCCCTCAAAATTTCAAATTGTTAACGTCAGAATTATGGCTATAAGGATTGCCCTTTCTCGAATTCTATCCTTAACCAAAATCACTCTTATGTCATTTATTCCGATTCGCTCAGCGCGCTACAAGAGCGCTTAAAAACCCCTTATTCTAAAAACCCAATGGTATCCGCTGTACAACAAATACTTTCTTCGGCTGCTCCATTCCCGTAAGAAACAAATTATTTTTATGTTGGACCCACCTCTCAACGTAGGGGTAACTGACAATGAAAATCGCTGACACAGATAGGCCAAAATGGCCCACCTCCCTCTTTTCGGAGTTGCTCCCCAAAGGTTACCTCCTGCTCTCCGACAAGGCTTTTTTCGATCTTGTTGGCAAAAGTGCTGGACGAGTGATCAGCAGCGGGAAGCGAAACTCAGAAACATAAAGCGTAATTTTGGTTTAAGTTGGTTTCTTTCGGCTTCCCACTTGACGAAAACGCCTATCACGGTGAGTATTCTTGTTCATTCGCCTCCGTATTTGGCTTAACGTCTAATATCACTCACAGTTTCACTATTTTGGTTCTATTGGGACCCTTTCCCCTCATGTTCTCAAATGTTTCTTCCGTTTGCCATATACCGGCTCAATCAGTTTTTGTCGCTCATAGGTCTTTCATTGATTGTTCCATCTGGATCCTTATTCGCCGATCGTCGATTTTCTTTACTTTTATCGGTCCATACACCTCGTATAAGATTATCCATATCTTTTGTTCTCGTGATCTTTTTTGCCTCTTAACTTTTTAGCAGTAACTCTAAATTTTCTGGTATCCTGTCCAGAGTGAAATTATTCTTTATAACATTTTGATTTTGTTAGAAAAAAATCTTATTACTATTTATAAATACAAAGGCCAAATTTTATCTATTATATAGGGTATAATAGGTGTTATATTGAGCTTTAGGTAGTTAGTTTGGAATTTGCGATTCGTATTAATTCTTTATAATTTGTGAGAAGCATTAAAAAATATCGATAATATGAGGAAGTTAGAGTGTAATTTAAAAATTCTTTTTCTTCCTATTTTACTGTAAATAATAATTTTATCGAAGAGAAGTATCAATTTTGAAAGAAAAATTTTAAGTCTTTTCACACTTATCTACACACAACAGTTTTCTTTTTTTTGATTTATTTTGTTTTCATCCTATCGATACTGACACTACACACACACACTACTAGTCATAGATATAGGAATAGTGTATATTTTATATATGAGTTGTATATATATATATTATTATATATTATTTATTTACGGTTATATATTGTTTTTTTTTATATATATATATATATATTATGATTTTTATATATGTATATATTTTATTTATTTATAGTATAATATTATAGTATTGAGTATATATGATTTATACTTTTATCTTCCAAAAATTTTTTGGATTGGAATGTCACGTATAAATGGATAAAAGTTGTCCCCACTCAAGACTTCCAATAATTTTTATATGAACTTCCAACAATCTTTTTACTATTATGACTTCCTAGGTTTAATTTTTTATGTTTTAATTGCCTAATCAGAGTACTTCCATCAGCATTCGAGTAATAGGATCGGTCATACCTGAAAAAAATAATATCAATAAAAAATACAACATTTTTACTAATCTACACTAACCTAAACTAAATCTTAACCTAACCTACCTAACCCTGAACCTAACCCTTAACCTAACCTAACAACCCTTATCCCTAACGTAACCTAGACTAACCTATACTTAACTAACTAATCCTAACCTGAACTACCTAACCTTGATCCTAACTAACCTATACGCTAAAGATGTCAAAAAATAATCTGAACAAAAACTAAACATAATCGAGTTGACTATTGATCTTCAAAAAGTAATTTCTAACATATTAGGCCTTACATAAATTTAATACATAAGTCTAAACGTAACAATAAAAAAATAATCTAACCTAAGCTAACAAGAAAAAAAGTAAGCCTGTCGTCTCTCTCTCTCTCTTCTCTCTGTTTGCTTTCTCTGGCTCGCTCTTTGTCTCTCGTTCTCTCTTCTCTTCTCCTCTCTCTCTCTCTCTATTTATATATATATTTTATTATTATGTTATGTTTGTGTAATATCTATATTATATTTAGTATATTTTATTTATTTTATTATATTATTTGATAATATATATTATGTAGTGGTGGTATGTTATATATTATTTATAGTATTTTATAGTTTAATGATATATCATTATATACTACTAGGATATTGTGAGTGGGTGATATTTTTAATATAATATTATAGGTTTGAGGAGTTTTCTATAGTATTATAGAGAGGTATTGGGGTTAATTTTCTGAATAGCAAAAAAAGTAGGAATTTTTTAATTAAAAGTTTTCGAGCCGTCAACTTCAATGCCCAGTTGTTTTTAATTAAGTTAAATTGCTTTATTAAAAAATTTTTAGTGAATTTTTATAGGTATATTTTGTTTGATATCGATAATTAATTCGATTTTCCAAATATATCGTATACATTCCAAACTTTAACCGTTTGAGAGACCTCGGATTATAATATCTATGTATGGTTTAGGAGTATATATTAGTATTAATATTATTTATATGTATTTTATTTATATATATTAGTATATTAATATATAGTAATTGAGGATTGGTTTATTTTTTGTATAGGTATGTTAGATGTTTGTGTTATTTATTATCTAATATATATGTAGTATTTAATATATTATCGTGGTTTATGATATATATATTTTTATATAGTAGTTAAATTATTGTTGTATTGAGTATGTATGTATTATATATTAGTGAGGTATATATATAGTGCTTTTTTATATATTATATTTATTGTAGTTATGAGTAGTATGTTATTATATGATTTTATATTTTTATATATATACACATATATATATATAATATATGTTATATATATATGTATATAGTATATATATATGTATATAATATAATTAAATATAATATAATAATTAATTATATATAATATATATTATAGTATATTATATCATATATATATATATTATAGTTATATATATTTATATAATTTATAATATGTTATATATATTATATATATAATGTATATATAATTATATTTAGAGTATATATATATATAGTATTTAATATATATAGTATATTTATATAAAGTTTATTATATATAGTTTATATATTATATATATTATATAATAGTAGAGTATATAGTAGTTATAGTATTAGTATTAGTATTATTTAGTATATATATTGTATATATATAATATATTATATATTATAGATATTATATATATAGTATATATATATAGGAGTAGTATATATGGTACATTATATTTTATTATAGAAGGGTCATTATAGTAGTATGGTTGTTATAGTTTATATAGGTTGAATAGTATATCATATATTAATAGAAGGGTAGTGTAATATTATTAATATATATATATAGGGAGGTAACTATATATATATAATGGGTAGGCGTATATATAAAATATATATATATGTGTTATATGTGTATAGGGTATATGTATATATAATAGTAGTATATGTGGTATGGTATAGTATGGGTAGTTTTTATATGTAGTATGAGGTATATATTAGTATATATATATTATATGTGAGTTTTATAGTCTGATATGTATATTTGTGTTTTATTTTATAAACTACCGTGTGTGTTATTTTATGATTAACTGAAGTGTTTTTCTATATGTGATTACTTGAATCATGAATGGTCACCGACCACCTTTTCACGGAAAGAGCCCTAATCTTGGAGGGGTGTATCAAATTAAACGTCCAAGCAGGAACGAAGAATAGCTCACATTTCTCCACTCCTCGACCAATTTTTTGAATCCAAGGCTCTATCAAGCTTTTGTTTGGACTGAGTGCTCTAATCTCACTTGAAGTCTATTTCCGGGAGCTTATTTGGTATCAAATAAATATAAAATACAAGAAAAAATAAACTAGTATTTCATTCAGGCGCATCATAATATTAGGGATAGTTATACGTTAGGGTTTATATATATATGTATTATAGGGTTTAGGGGTGGATTATATAGTAGGTGTAGTTTTTTAGAAGTAGGTATATATTATATCTTATTATATTTAGTAGGTGATATATGTTACTATAGGTTTAGTAGTAATATTAGTTATTTTTATATATGTATTCATTATATAAGAGTGATTGTATATATATATAGTGATTGAGTATATTTATATTATATATAGAGTATATACTGTATATATTGTGTTATATATTTTATTATATTTATGAATTAGTTATAAGTAGGAGTAGTTATTAGAGAAGAGTGAGTATATTAGTATGTATATAGTTAGTATTATTGTAGGTAGTGTGGGATGTTATATGAATAGTATGTATTGGTTATATTATATTATATAGTTGAATAGTAGTAGGTATATATAAGTTGGTATATTATTGTATAGTAGTGATGATATGATATTTAGTATTTATAATATTTTATTTGATTTATAGGATTAATAGTAGATTGTAATTATTTAATTAGTATTATAGGTTATATATTTAACTATATAGTATTATTATTTTGTATAATATGTATTATATATAGTATTTTTATTATTACTATATTATTAATATAAGTGTATATTTTAGTAGTTTGTCCTGAATTATTGATATATTATTTTATATATTATACTTGGTAATATTTTATTGTTTTTAATTTATTGTGTATATATATTGTGATAATTATGTAGTTTTATGAGTGTATTTATTATTATTATATAATATTATATATATATATATATATATTATGGTTTTTATATAGGTGTATTATATAGAGTGATTTGTAAGTATATATATAGGTGGTCTTTTAGTATATATTATATATTATTATTATTATTATATATATATATATATATATATATTATTATATTATTAATTATATATATATATTTATATATATATTATATATTACTAAATATATATTATATTATTATATATATATATATATATATATAATTATATATTATTGCGACTCCTGCACTCGGCCTCTTTCGTGCTCGAGCATACTCATTCGAGTTTTGACATTATAGAAAGACGATCTAGATTTTCAAGAATTTCACTGAATGTTTCGATAATATTATCATTCTCTTTATGCCTAAAAGCTGTCAAATAAATTGAAATTAGATTTACATAATGAAATATAAAAAGTATTGATTTAAAGCTTGGGAAACGAAAAAGGAAGCAAAGTCTGCTATCAAATATAATTG
>JABUQX010131682.1:22500-25000 GCA_015478945.1 Trachelipus rathkii
GGGTAGATGAAAAAAGTGTTGTCTGTAATAGTAGTAGCGCTTTATAGTCTTTGTGTGATAACAGGGAGTCTAATACTCCAGTGTAAAATGAATGTGGATAAGACCGCAAGAAGCTAACCATGGAGCACTGGTGTGGTGTGCTGGTGTGATATACATCTATATATAATGCAAAATGGGAAATATATAGTATATATATATATATATATATATATATATATATATATATATATATATATATATATATATATATATATATATATATATATATGAAATTAGCTAAGTGACAATATAAATAAATAAATAATCAATATGCAAATATATAAAGTAAATAAATTACTAGTAATTAAAATACTATAATATAAATAAATATTTTTATATATTTTGTAAAAAAAAATAATAATAAAAAAAAATACCAATCAAATTAGAGTGGTTTTCCAATTCCAAAAATATCTTTTCTTTAAAACTGGAAGACGTTTTCCTTGTGATTTTATCATTATATAAAGTGTGAAATATTATTTTTTATATATATTTTAATTTATGATTTATTTATTTAGTTATTCCTTTTTCCATTTTTATTTTAAATTGCAGGTCTTGAATCAGTTCAAGGAGAAAAATTCCTGTTAGACTTTTATTCCTATTCATGCAATTCATCTTTCTTCTTCTTCTTCTTCTTCTTCTTCTTCTTCTTCTTCTTCTTCTTCTTCTTCTTCTTCTTCTTCTTCTTCTTCCTCATGGTAATGATATTATAATGACGGTAATGCGTGATAAATAGTCGACACATTTTATGCATTTTATTGTTGGATAACAGGAACTAAACAAGACTTTAGAGATATGCAATAATTACTTAAATATTTTATATTATTATATTATTATCATATATATATTATTTTTTTCTTCAAGACTTCGCATATAATAATTGTTGAATTTTTGATTTTCAGAAAATGAGAGTTTTAAAAGTTAAAAATTTTATACTTATTTGGAATTTAAATTTAAAATGTGTTGCATTTTATTTATTTGTCATTCACACAATATATATTTTTTTCACTTTCATATATCAGTACGCCAATCATAAACAGTATATATATATATATATATATATATATATATATATATATATATATATATATATATATATATATATATATATATATATATATATATATATATATATATATATATATATATATATATATATATATATATATATATATATATATATATATATATATATATATATATATATATATATATATATAAGTAGTAGGGTACCCATTCCGTTCGAAAATGACCTTGACCACTCTACCTGTCCTTAATGACCTTGACCTTTTTGGCCTTGACCTTTTTTGACTTTTGACCTTTTTTGAGCCCATAAATTTTTACCTGACCTTGACTTTTTTTGCCTTGACCTTTCCACCCCTTTGGTCTTCCATGGGTCATTTTGGCCCACGGTATTTTTTGAACCCTAATTTTTGAGAACCCTAATTTTTGCAATAATTTTTAGCAACCCTTCGAAGAAGGGTCGCCAAACGGTTGCGTTAGCAACCGTTGTACGTACGCCTCCCTAATTTTTTCGGCCATGGGTCAGCTTTTTGACCGGTACTTTCTTGATGTGTCTTTAGTTTAGCGCCTTAGGGATGTCTGATCCGCCGCACTTTCAGGTGTTTTCCTGCCGTTGCCTCTGCTGCCGCGTGTGCCTGCGGGGCGCATTTTTCGCGTTCCCGCCCGCCTGGACCGGTTCAAATCCGCTATCCCCAGCAACTTGTAATATACACCAATCGAATCCGCGTACTTATAACCTAGGGGTAGACACCAATATTAGGGCTATTCTAGGCGAAGGCTACACGGAAAAGTGGGCACTATGTGGCACTCACTTCTTGGCAACTACGTGGCACTCACTTGGCACTCATTGGCACTCACTTGGCACTCATTGGCACTCATTGGCACTCTCTTGGCACTCATTGGCACTCACCCCTGGCACTCATCTAATACTTATAGAACACTAATAGAACATCACTAGATACTTCTTACGGTGATACATCAAGCCTGATCCGTAAATATATATATATATATATATATATATATATATATATTTAAATATATATATATATATAAATATATATATATATATATATATATATATATATATATATATATATATATATATATATATATATATATATATATATATATATATATATATATATATATATATATATATATATATATATATATATATATAGAGAGAGAGAGAGAGAGAGAGAGAGAGAGAGAGAGAGAGAGAGAGAGAGAGAGAGAGAGAGAGAGAGAGAGAGATTTTGGTCTGCGTGCGCATCTTTTTTGTGCAAGCCCCGGTTCTTCACTTCTCCGCCCATCCAAAAATAGAACTGACGTATGAGAGTACTTGCTTCTATTAAGGTTGGACTTAGGGGATTACAGATAAGAAAAGGAAAATTGAGATTACATTAATTTATTCATACTTAACCGTATAAGGTCATTCTCG
>JABUQX010131682.1:30000-42500 GCA_015478945.1 Trachelipus rathkii
AGAATAAGCCAGGTCATCCAGTATATCAATATATTTAAAAGTGTTCATTTTAGTAAAATACCTATGCATGCGCTCTTTAATAGTACGCTCAACTATTGCCGCTTTGTTTACGGAAAATGTATTGTAATAGCTTATACCATACTCCCAGAGCATCTCCTGAAACCCGCTGCCCTTGAACTCCATTCCTGAATCTGTCCAAAATGATTTAGGTGTTCTCCGTTCGTCCTTTATAATTTCAAGTACTGCACTGGCTACTGTAGCTGATCTTTTATCTTTTAAGGGTTTCAGCCATAGGTATCTAGAGTATACGTCAATAGTAAAAAGTATGTATTGAAAACCGTTATTATAAGAACTATATTTAATCATCTCAGTTAAATCTAATTGCCACACACTATCGACCTGGGAGGCTATGGTTTTCCGTGTAGGAAATTTTTTTCTTACAGGCTTATGTAGAGTAAATGCCTCTTCCCCCTCTAGATATTTTTTTAGCTCTTTTTTCTCAATATCAGGATATCTTAATGCGAATCTAGTGAAACCCCCAAAACTATTTGGCTCCCTCAGGTTGAAGTAATGTTTATCAACTATCTCCTTCGCACCCATGCTAGCTACTGATCAAACACAAACTCTATATTTAAATATATATATATAAAATATATATATATATATATATATATATATATATATATATATATATATATATATATATATATATATATATATATATATAAATAATAAAATAATAAAATAAATAATAAAATAATAAGATAATAAAATAATAAAGTAAAATAAAATAAAATAATATAAAATTAAATAAAATTAAATAAAATAAAATTAAATAAAAATAATAATAATAATAATAATAATAATAATAATAATAATAATAATAAATATATATATATATATATATATATATATATATATATATATATATATATATATATATATATATATATATATATATATTATATATATTTATATATATATATATATATATATATATATTTTTATATATTTATATATATATATATATATATATATATATATATATATATATATATATATATAGGGTACGACTTGCTAAAGGATAAGGAAATGTAAAAATATAAAAACATTTTATTTACAATGCTACGATAATATTTACACAGAGGTAGTAATATTTACAGTAATAATAATAATAATTACTTTAATGCATCGAGAATTGCTTGCGTCGTTTCGATGTAGGAATCTAATCCTACCCTTCCCTCCCCCGTAATGAAGGAGTACATTTCTGCAGCTGAAATCTTCAGAGTATGATTTTTACATCTTTCACCGGTCATTTCCTCGTTCCATACATGAGTAAAACGACTAAGGTCTACGACCTCCATCATCTTAGCAACGTTGTTAGAGTTAAACATAAAACTATCACTATAGATACCGTAAACCAATCGATACGCTGTGTTTATGAGGTCCTCCAGGGTGTTCGTATCTTCTAATCTATGTAGGAATTCTTCGTTCATCTTTAGGAACAACTCGATGTCTTCTTTACCACTTATTGTTACGGCATGTGCACTTGATGAGAAAACAGATGACGCATTACGTCGAAGCCAACAGCCTATATGTACCCTTGGAATGTTTTCATGTAAGGAAAAAACCAAGGTTAAACGCTTGTGATCGTCAGGACCACCCTGTGATACAGATAACCCCCATTCATTTAACAAACTGAGGTTTATGTAGTCTTTCGCTACCCAGTCCGAAACAGCTTCCATGATGATGCTGAGACTTTCAACCGAGATGAATAGCGGCTTATTATAGCCAGGTAAGGGGGCTAAGCAGGTAATGTAGCGATCCCCTGAAGGCCTCCTTCTAAAACGTAAGATAACAGCACAATTCTGATGTACCACAGACCAAGACGATAGCTCACTGACCGTGATATTTCTAACTAGGCACGCCATTTCGTTCGTAATACAACTACTAACCATTGGAAGGTGGGAATACAAATATATCGGTTGCTAGAGTACGCGTGGGGTTTATATACATGAATAAGAGGTGGGCGGAGCTTATATAGCTCCGCCCCTTTTACTGTCTTACGTTCCCTCAACCAATCAGCTGATTAGGCTTAAGAGTTATGATGGTGAAACATAAGAGGCGGAGTTACACTTTTAGGCCTAATTGAGTTAACGTCGTTCTTGTATATACAAGAATGAGCCTGTGTATTCCTGTATATCCTTGCACGATTCTGTTTCTGCATATTTTATGATGAGAGTGACACAGTTGTATCTTTGTATTCAAATGCCGTAATGTATATTACATTCTTAACCAGTTTCGCGCTAATTCATTTCCCTTTTTTCTTATTACTTGGGGACTACTTATTGTTTTGCTCTTACGATGTAATATTCCCTTGTAAGGACGCTCATTAGGACCTACAGGTTCGGAAACCGATGATTGATTATCCCAATCCTGTAGCCTCTGCTTATTATGAATTAAGCTACGTGGAAAATTGATCCCCTGTAACTCGCGTTTAATGACATCCCATCCTGGTATAGGCTTCTTTTTCCAATCCCGAGCTAAGTCTGAGACCAAGTCTACTATATTTGAACCTTGAAGGGGTTGATCATTTACTACAATCTGTCCCAATTCGTTCCAATTTAGCTGGTCCTTTAAAGTATCATATAATGCGTTTCCTTTATTCTTCAATGTAGGTGGCAAGCTGTTTTCTAAAACCTTTTTAAAATCCTTTCTTTCATAGTCCCTTTGTGAAACTGCATTTGAAATAGGATGCATTCCTGTATACTTGTCTTTGACTTCTAATAATTTTTGTAATATTTCCTGATATTTCATCCTTTTCTCGTCTACATTAACTTTTGAAGTTAATATATCTGCTAATTCCTTTTCAATATTACGTATCTGTTCGCGGATCGAGTAATGTTTCGGGAAGAGGTTGAGGAATAATCAGAGAATTATCCTGTAGCTTTGTATACTGCTCGAAGGGGATTACTACAGCCTTCTTCATTCTTACGTGTGATTTCCTGTTAGCAGTTTAGACAACAAAGGGCCAACTACGGAGAAGAGTAATGGAAGGAAAACTCCGCCTCCCTGTTGTAACAGTTTCTTTTTATGCTTTAAATTCTTATTCGTCTTAACTTTACGGACAAGTTTACGAATGATGTTGCTGTGACGACGTAACTTTCTCTTCTGACCAGTTTTCAATGGTATGACCTGTTTTACCATATTTAAACAGATCTCGCAGATACAGTTTACAAATGCAGTGTTTTTTAGTAATTTCTCTTTTTCTTTTTTACTAAGTTTCTTATAATTTTTCATCAACGGTAAATATTTCTTTATCAACATTACTCAGGAATATAAACAGTTTCGATTTCGGAAGGTAGAATGTTGGTGCGGAGCAGCACTCTGTATGTGTTTTTAGGGTGAAGTTCGCACATCAAATAACCGTGGGGGATCGATGTAACCTCTTTATATACTTTTAAGAACTCTTTCCTTTGAAGGGGGAACATTTGACTGGCTAGCACGTTGATCTGACTCATGTCGCGTCTCTGTAAGAATCAAATATTGTGTATTCAATGAGATACTACGCATATGCTTGCTTTGGTGAAAAATGTTCTGGGTTATGAAGAACACCGAGATATTTAGATGATGAGAATAAACTGTAAATGTTTCGGCTACCTCAATATTCACCTTGTGCATAAGGTCATCCAGTATTATTACCTTATGTCCTTTTATGTTCTCTAACGATTTTACGTCATAGATGCCTTCATGGAAATGAATAAGGTTTTTATATTCGTTAAACTTCGACTGAAATACGTTATAGCACCATATTATTTTCACAGGTGGCTCTTCAAATATCTCTAATTCACTTAATAATTTTAGTATCGCAAATGTTTTTCCGCAGCCAGTTGGACCGGCTATAAGACACGTCGCGGGTGTACGGAACATGAATTTATGCACGTCCTCCATGATTGACATCTGTTAGTTCAGTAAGGATGTAGTATACATAGATTTCCTTTTTAAATATATTTATACGTTAACCTAAAGATTCGTTCTACGCTTATTTCAAACTTACTCTTTCGAAAGCTTTACAAATATGCCACTCGTTCAGGTCGTTTTCCAGTAGGTATTCTCTTAGTACATGCACCCCATCTCCTAATATATATGCGAAAAGATCACGTATAGAAATCATAGCATGTTTATTTTCTGGGCCATCAGTGTAAATAGAATCACACCATTGTTTTTTAAACATTGAAATAAATTTATACATATCTAGGGATCTCAAGAAGTATTCAATAATATCTTCAGAGTTACCCGCAAGCATTTTCTTAAATGTGTAGTATTCCTCATACAGCATATAATGGGCCGTATTTACGTGATTACTCAACATTTCTGACCTTACACTCTGTAATAACACCCTCTTGCGAATCTCGGTCATATACTTCAACTGTTGTATTCCTGTAATAAAGAAACCGTAACGGGTGCGTTTAAATGTACACGAGTTATACGCTCTCCATACTCTTACCTCCATTCTGGTTATGTTATGTTTCTTTGAAAACTCGATAGTGAGTTGCTTAGGTTTCCTCTTCACACTCTGGCTGATAACTACTTTTGTGCCGATTAAACTGCCCGATGGATTACTACACTGCGAAATGAATGTTTCGGCCTGTAAACATACATTAAGTAGTTCTTCTGTATTCATAAATACCCTTTGGTTACTATAGTTTGTACGGGAGCTAGTACACGTGTAAAATTCACTACCTTCGGGTCTTCTTTTATAAACAATTGAAACTCCATAGACTGGAAGAATTTCCTCCCACTGTACAATGTCGTGTATAGAGATGAAACGGCTAGCTCTGAGCATGATGAACACAGTAAAATAGCAAGGTTCTTTACACGAAGGTTCGATAACACTTCTTACTCGCCTAAAGGTTACAATGGAACTGAGGGCTCATCAGAATATATATAACCTTATCTAGGTAAAGTATATAAGAGGTGTGATATTATATTCTATTCATTCTTAGGAAAGCTTTTGACCCGACAGGATGCATTTCTTAACCAGTGCGTCTCATGGCTGTTGTAAATCAGAATTAAATCTTTTTAATGTTCCGCCCACCCAAGTTAGTCTGCTTAATAGCAATTACGTATCTATCAATCCCACTCACTCGATTACCAATAGCGATGCACCTTTAGAGTTTATAGTTACTGGTTCGGGGGACTTTTACATCGATCCCTGTGACATCCATTTATACTTGAAAGTGAAACTTTTATCAGAAGACGGAAGCGATCTACCTTCATCTGATGATCATGTCGTTTACACTGAGAGTAACTTCTTGTATACCGCTTTCAGTCAGTTGGAAATATTCCTTAATGAAACACCTGTTAATTCAGCTACAGCCTTATACCCTTACAAATGCTACATCAACAATCTTTTAAACTTTAGTGAAGATGCGAAACAATCCCACCTGCAATCCTGTGGGTTCTACAGCTTTAAAGATGTAGATAAGCATATTGACAGGGCTGCGAAATCTCCAAGTAACACCTACGAATTTTACGGACGACTAATGGGGGATCTACTTAATCAGGAGCGACTTCTACTCCCAGGTGTGGAACTTAAGTTGAAATTGACTAGGGCTGCACCACAGTTTGCTTTGAAAGTACACACTAAAAGTGGTGCTACGAGTACTCCACCATCCCCAATTTTCAAATTGTTGGAGACCTATATTTATGTACGCAAAGTGAAACTCACAGCTAACAGACATCTTGAAATTGAAAAATCACTTCTTTCCTCAACCGCAAAGTACCCATTGATACGAGTGGAGACAAAGATTTTTAACTTTACACCTGGTTTATCAAATATTAATATCCCCAACATTGTTAACGCTACTCTTCCCCTGAAAGTTGTAGTAGGGATGCTTGAACATACAGCTGTAGTAGGCAAGTATAAAAAGCCAACCTTTAAATTCCAACATTTCAATTTAAAACGGATCAGTCTTCAAATCGATGGCCATTCACACGGTAGGGATTACGAAACGTCTTATAGCACCATTCCCTATGAGTCGTTGTGTTCTCGGCCTTTCTACGATCTGATAGCTCAAACTGTGCAGTGTAGTGATTCAGGAACGGGAATTACACTACAAGATTACGTTGACAATTCTAATTTATATGCTTATGAACTAACAGCCGACCTTTCTTCGTCTGCCTCTACTCATTTAAGCGCTGTAACGAGTGGATCCTTAGGACTGAATTTAAATTTTGCATCGAGCTTACAGGTTCCTGTTTCAGTCTTGGTTTATATGGAATACCAGAGTCTCGTTGAACTAGACAGAGTTAGAAACGTGCTTCTAACCGGTTAAACATGAACGAGACCGAACTTGGCGTATTACTGACATCAGTAAGGGGTTTCAAGCATACGTATGCCAGTAATGAATTAGAAGATATAAAAATAAGAGTAAACGAAGGGTTGATATTTAACACTTCACCTAGATGGGAAACTGCTCAGGGTCATTGGGCTGTACTATACAAACTTGATGAAAACTGTATGATTCTAGTTGATTCCCTGCATCAATCGAATATATATTCAGCCCCTTATATAAAGCAATTCCTAAGAAACAATAATTCAAGCTATATGAAAACCTTAACGTTTCCGATACAATCATTCTCGTCACAGCTATGTGGACTCTATGCCGTTTACTTTTTACAAGGATTACTTAAAAATCGCCCTCTTGAAGATCTCGTTAATGTATTCTCAGCTAAAAACCCAATACTCAACGATTTTATTATTGTTCAGGAAATTCTAAAATGATGTAATTTTACTCAATAAAAGAATATTTTTATAATTGCGTTTCAATGTATGATTCCTTGGCTTATTCCGCTTATTTAAAAAAGAAAATATAGCATAATAATATTTTTTATATATATATATATATATATATATATATATATATATATATATATATATATATATATATATATATATATATATATATATATATATATATATATATATATATATATATATATATATATATATATATATATAATATTAATAATAAATAATTAAAATAATTTCACTCGCAAATATATATATATATATATATATATATATATATATATATATTAGATTTAAGACATTGTTCCTCATTTGAAATACATATGTAAACTTTAAAGAGTACTAGTTAACCTTTACGAGCATTCCTGTACAGTGGGTTACCTATTAGGCTTAAAATACACGCCCTCAGAGCTAAAATGTGACGTATAAAAAACCTAGACGTCAAGGCAAATTTATTCAGTGTGTTTCAGGGGTTAACTGTATTGGCTGTGAATTACATTACGCCCAATGTAATAATAATGTTTATATATATATATATGTTCGAAATCTTAATAATATAATAATTTATTTAATTAAGCATATATATATATATATATATATATATATATATATATATATATATATATATATATATATATATATATATATATATATATATATATATATATATATTTTTTATATAATATATATATATATATATATATATATATATATATATATATATATATATATATATATATATATTCATTTCTGTTTCAGTGTTTTACGTTTGGTGGAAGAAGAAAACGAAAATATGTCTGCAGATAAGCAAAAACGTGGCTTAAAACGTACTTTCAGTGGAGATGACGAAACTGTGGCTGAGGCCGTGTACTCGTGGAAGTTGGCGAAGAGGTGGAATTAGTAGAAGCTGTGCGGGCCTATGAAAAGGCAGTCGAAGCTGATGATGAACGAAGACAGAATACAGCCCTGCCGTGCAAAAGGGTAAATGTCGTTAAATTATTATTATTATTATTATTATTATTATTATTATTATTATTATTATTATTATTATTATTATTATTATTATTATTATTATTATTATTATTATAATATATATATTCATATTTATTTTACAGCGTAAGGTGGTTGAACCGACCGAGAACGAAATACCTCAACCTGTACCAGCGAACACTAATGAAGTTGATCTTGATATATCTGCGGATAATGATGAGGAATATGTGCGAGCGTTACTTGAAGCTGAGAGAAAGATGGACTTATTTCTTAATCCTCAAGCTACTGAAAATAGGATTCGACCTAGAGTAAGTTTCTAAATTATTTCTTAACCGTTATTATATTCATAGCCGTTATTACAATAGATATTCTTTTTTATATATATATATATATATATATATATATATATATATATATATATATATTATATATATATATATATATATATATATATATATATATATATATATATATATATATATATATATATATATATATATATATATATATATATATATATATATATATATATATATATATATTGCTATTTCATTACAGTGTGGTAATGTTGAAACCGTCAAAGGTCAATGTGTCAATAAAGTCGGAGGTGGACGGAATGCAATTAGTCCTGTTAAGAGAAGACTGATATCGAAACTCGAGCGACGTAAGCTTCAACGGAATAATGAGGAACGAGACAGAACAGAAGCATCAGTCAGTGTTACGGAAGAGGAGAGTACTGCTCGATCAACATGGCGAGGGAAATCAAGGAATGGTATGTGCATTTAAATACATGATTTTCCTATATATCTCTATAGCTGTTCTATAACAATCTACATTTTGTTTTTATATTTACATACATGTTTTCTTTCCTCTATAGATTACACGCAGGAAACCCAACAGTCCTAATAAGAAGAGGTTAATCTCCAAATATGAACGTCGCAGACTACGTCGTAGCGATAAAGCTCAAAACCATAACGAGTCAACAGGTTGTGGTGCAGTAGCTGGTAAATCCAATTCAGATCGTACAGCCCGTGATTCAGGTCCTTCTACGCCTCTCAACGCTGAGACGAAAAAACAAGGAAAGGTAAGCATATTTCAAATTCTGGAATACGTATATATTACACCTATAACAATCTACATTTAGCTTACACATTCTTTTTCTCCTTTCACCAGAAATCATCAGGAGTACCTCACGTAAACAATCAGACTTAAACACTGGTGAATCTACAGATACACGTGCAGCTGCCCCCGTTCCCTTATCTGAAGCGAATATCCCAACTTCGGCATCGTCGGTAAGTTACAATCTAATTACTTCTATATATTACTGAAAAATATTGTAACATATTAGTATGTTACACAGTTGTTTATGAATTTTCATTCTTTTTCCAGAAAAAGCAAAAACAGAAAGGGAATCCAGGACGGATTGTAGATGACGGGTCTGTAGCGGGTCCTTCACGTGTAGAGGTGTTTCATGACGATGAGGAGGAGGTTGATGAACCACCTGTACCTTTCTCGACTGAACTGTTGAAGGTAACCCGTGAAGGATCTACGCGTAATTCAGGGATTATCGATCAGCACCGCTTCAGAGTACGCATCGACACCAGACGGATCTTTAACGGTACTCGAGACATTAACGATGTGTTAGTAGCTGTCATTCACAGCGTGATAGAACAAGTAAGACGAGTAGTGACATATCGAGAGTATACCCTCCGGGCAGGTTTCCTTTTTACGGATAGGAATGGAGGGCAATTCCATATACGAATTCCTCATGAAGAGATATCTCGACCAAATCTGGCTCAGTATTTGTCGGACCGTTTTCTAGAACTCTTTCAGTCTGGTGACCAAGCCATGTTGGACGATTTCATTGTAGATGTCCAGATATGTCATAATCCAGAGGGTAATGGGCCAATTGACCCTTCATCTGTGAACTTTATACATCCCCACGTCAATAAAGTACACCTAAGTATATATAACGACAATAGGGAAATAACAACCAGTGTAGGATGTGGGTTCAGGGCTATAGCTGCATGCTATAAGCTCCACACTCATGTACCTAAAAAGCCAGACGAAGATGCACCTAAAATAAAATCATTTACACCTCAGAATCTACAGTGACAGACATCTGCCATCGGCCTGACTTATGAAGTTCCCTTAAAGGCAGATGATTTTGCCGTAATAGAGGAAACATTAGGTTGCCGAATATTTGTTTTCTCTAAAGATAAGCATGACAAACTCGAGATAGTGTTTAAACCGCACGAACAGAATAGGGACTTACCTCTCTTTGTAATAGGATTTGATCCCAAAGAAACGCATTATTATCCTTTTCCAGGAGACTCTATCAAGATAGCTTTAGGTAGTGTGGAACCTAAGAATATCGCGGGACCAGTTTTTTGCCATCAGTGCTATAGTTTCACAGACCATTTAATTAATCATTTACAAAATGAATGCACTGAATACAGATGTGGCCAATGCTTAACTTATAAATGTAAAGCTTTGCCGGGGGACACATCTACGCTTTTACACTGTGATAAATGCAATAGGGATTTCTATAATGAGGCTTGTCTTAAATTGCATAAAGACCTCACCTGCAAGTACCTTAACGTGTGTACCTTATGCGATAATGAGATAGTAGCTGATAAACAGGGCAAACACCAACATGACTGCATGCATATTAAATGTGGAATGTGCGACGAGAAGTATGGAATAGAGGGTGATAATCACCAATGTTTCATGAAGAAAATCAAGGTTCCAACAGATGACGCTTTCGCCAAGCGTAAGCCCACCTTTACCTTCTATTATGATATCGAAACCTATAATCATAATAGGCGTGAAGAGGAAGGAGGACGTATAAAAACAGATATGCTCCCCTATATTCTAGTGAGTATGTTAGTATGCAATAACTGCGGGGAGGAGGAAATAGACAATTCATCACCATGTGAGACTTGCGGTACGGCTCGAACTGAAATATTCAAGCTGAATTTGGAAGCAACCGGAGAGTATGAGAAGTGTCCTGTCGATCTATTTCTCAACTATATATTCAGATTTGCCGAAAAACACAAGAAGTCAAACATACTAGTTGCGGCTCATAATGGCGGTAAGTTCGACAATCAGTTTGTTTACAGCAAACTGCTTGCCCGACCTACCGTCCATTCCATATCCTCCAACCCTGTGAAACGTGGAACCAAAATAATAACTATGACAGCTAACCACAATATCCAGTTTAAGGACACGTTAATGTTTATGCCCTGTGCACTGAAAAAACTCCCTAAGTGCATGGGCATTACAGGTGAGCTTTCTAAAGGATTCTTTCCTTACCGTTTTCTTACCCTTGAGAATATAAATTACAAGGGAAAAATTCCGGATAAGGAAACCTTTGAGACACATCGCATGTCCGACAGTGAAAAGGCTGATTTTGAACGTTGGTATCAAACATTTAACAATAAGGACTACGATATCATGAAGGAATGTACAACGTACTGCGTTCAAGATGTTAATATTCTTCGTCAATCCTTCGAGAAATTCAGGGGCATCTTCCTTAAGGATCATAAAGTTGACTGCCTACTTGATTGTTCTACCATTGCTGCATTATCGTTCATGGTATATAAAATGCACTATATGCCTGAAAATACACTGGCTCATATAGGACGTACTGATGATTCAAACTACTCATATGATGGTGTGAAATGGCTTACGTTCATGGAGATGTATAAGGGTCGGCGAATCGAACATGCAAGGAATGGTGGTGAGCGTAAATTTAAAATCAAAAACAGGTACCTAAAGCCTGACGGGTACGTTGAAATTCCAGCTGAAGACCATGTGCCCTTTGACCTTAACGAGTTCTTATCGTCCCGACAACTCAACGTTAATGAACAAACGATAGAACTGAATAACAGACGACCCCCTCCTCCAACTGGTACAGCAATGAAGAAGATCGTCTTACTCTTCCACGGCTGTGTATTTCATGGGCACCAAGCATGTAAGAAAGGTTTAGAAAGTCTCCATGGCGTGTCAAGTCTTGATAGGTACAGCAAGACCATGAGACAAGAAGCGGATTATAAAGCCCAAGGTTATGAAGTAATTAGAATATGGGAATGCGAATGGGCTAAAATGAAAAAAGAGTGTGAGGTCACTGTTGTAAACACCAACGACGAAACACGGACTGAGAAGCTGGGCAGATACGTGCAATCAATTGGAAATGACCTTGCAAACGCGAAACTAGAGGTAGGTGCAGCTTTGTACGGTGGCCGTACAGAGCCCTTCGTCTATTACTATCCACCGACAGAAGGCGTTCAATTGAAGTACCTAGACTTCACTTCATTGTATCCTTTTGTCCAGAAAACAAAACCCTTTCCAGCCGGCACACCTACGAAACTTGTAGGTAGGGACCTTCCTTCCATAGAAAAGTTCGTTCAAGAAATGAATACCACTTATTTCGGGCTCTCGTATGTTTCGGTATTACCACCTAAGAATCTGTACACTCCTGTCCTCCCAGACCGCTATGACAACCGGTTAATATTTTCTCTTTGTAGAACATGCAGCGAGTCCGGCTATGAAGGAAAATGCAGGCACAACGAAAACCAGCGTATGTTAAAAGGCGTATACTGTAGTCCTGAGCTGGAATTAGCTGTAGCGAAAGGCTACGAGATCAAAAAGATCCATGAAATATGGAAATTTACACCTTCAAATGACATATTCG
>JABUQX010131682.1:52500-57908 GCA_015478945.1 Trachelipus rathkii
TATATATATATATATATATATATATATATATATATATATATATTTCTTAAATTGGTAACTAAACAATCAAATATGTCATCCTGCACAACTTTGAATATAAAAGTTTGATAATGAAAGAGGATTCTAGCTTTTCATTCATAATGGATCTTTATTTCGATTACATGCACTTGTATTAGCTAAACAATTAAATCAATAATTAGTTTATATCTCTGACTTCAATTAACCTTATTTAACAAGTCGTTCGCAGAGATCGGCTAAACCCGACTCTCCACTCTAAACTACTTACAGAATTGATAAAAGTATTTATTAACTTCTTGTTTAAATTACTTGCATCATGATAGAAAAACTTTAAACTCATTGTACAACCACCTAAAGTAGAAGTAGTATAAATTGGTTAAATATTGTGAAGTAGTTTTGGATTCTTCGGGTTTTAAGTACTTTCGCCTTTTTGAAGTACAAATAGGTAGCTATTTTAAAAATATTTATTAGCAAATTTAATCACAAATATTCAATATATATATATATATATATATATATATATATATATATATATATATATATATATATATATATATATATATATATATATATATATATATATATATATATATATATTTATCTATCTATCTATCTATCTATCTATCTATCTATCTATCTATCTATCTATCTATCTATCTATCTATCTATCTATCTATCTATCTATCTATCTATCTATCTATCTATCTATCTATCTATCTATCTATCTATCTATCTATCTATCTATCTATCTATCTATCTATCTATCTATCTATCTATATATATATATATATATATATATATATATATATATATATATATATATATATATATATATATATATATATATATATATATATAATGTTATTCACCCTTGGCGTAATAGATTTTAAGGTAAATTTACATTTAAACAATTAATAATCGGGAAAGAAATTTTTGAAAACGGACATTTAGTGTAGTAACTATTAAATACTAATTTTGGGGGGACGAAACATTATTTTTTAACTATTTATTCTCTAATGGATGCACGATTACACCAGCTTTCGATATCACTTTATATTAAACAATGCACTTTTATGCACTTTTACATTACACATGTAATAATATGTATATGTAATAATAATAATATATGTATATATATAATAATATATATATATATATATAATAATAATATATATATATAATATAATATATAATATATATATAATAATATAATATATATATATATATATATATAATAATAATAATAATATATATGTATTATATATAATATATATAAATAATAATAATAATAATAATAATAATAATAATAATAATAATATAATATAATAATAATAATATAATAATAATAATAATAATAATAATAATACGCTATGTATAATAATAATAATAATATATATATATATGTTACACTTCCACTTTCAGTTTTTGAATTAAAAAAAAGCGTAATTTTAGAAATTTTTTTTTATTAATTATTATTATTACTAAGGTAACATTATTAATAATAAAAAAAAAAAATTAATTTCCTTGTTTTAAACTTAAAATTGAAAGTGGAAGTGTAAATGGATATATATGTATATATAAGTGTATATGTATGTATATTTCTTTCAGCTTTTATAAAGAATGTATATATTCTTACAGGATGTTTCTATTTAGTTTGCCTGAAAAATTTCAGTTTCCCAAATGTTCCAACTGCAACCAACTTCCCTTTTTGCTTAAGTACTATAAAGTTATTAAAGACTGGTGTAAGAATTTCACTAAGTAGTTATATAGTCGAGTGTCCCTACTCTATCCTGAACGACTATCCCTATTATGAATGTATTTTATATTCTTCGGGACCCATTTATTTCTATGATAAGAAATTCGTACAAAAGATTGCTCTGATGGGACACTAAAAATTATATTTTCCACCTTAATAGGATTTATTGTTATAAGAAAAGACTGTGTAAGTGCAAAGCCATTTAGGACGTCTGCAGAGCTCTGTATGTTTTTGCTGTCTCCTTTGGCCACAGGGTTTTTAAGCCAGGCACCCCAAGAGAACCTCATAATGTACAATAGGGGACCAATCATAAAGGAGTATTATTTTATAATTCAAATCGAACAGAGCTTTTTCTTTTTATATTTATATATTCGTT
Source organism: Trachelipus rathkii (assembly GCA_015478945.1). Lineage (NCBI taxonomy): Eukaryota > Metazoa > Arthropoda > Malacostraca > Isopoda > Trachelipodidae > Trachelipus > Trachelipus rathkii. Next base: position 54,651 of record JABUQX010131682.1, read on the forward strand.
TTTTCCTCTTCAACGAGTTCAAGGTGCACATTTACATAATACTGTAATAATAATTACTAAAGCACAGCTTCAATATTTATATATAAAGAGAGCTATATATATATATTTATATATATATATATATATATATATATATATATATATATATATATATATATATATATATATATATATATATATATATATATATATCAGTGGCGTACCTGGAAGAATACACTTGGAGAAGAGAAACAATTCGAGGATATATATATATATATATATATATATATATATATATATATAAGTATGGTTATATATATATATATATATATATATATATATATATATATATATATATATATATATATCGGCTTTTTAGGGGGCTCGAGCCGATGGAGAACAGAGGGGGGGACTTTCCTGTCGTCCACCTTATTGGCCGAGTTACCCTTAAAAGTTAGAACTTAGAAGCGTGGCAAACTTGTATCATTCTAAAAACCAGTGTAAAACTTTTATATATATATATATATATATATATATATATATATATATATATATATATATATATATATATATATATATATATATATATATATATATATATATATATATATATATATATATATATATATATATATATATATATATATATATATTCAAAACTACTGGTGCGCGAAAAAAGCGCGAGTCGATCCCACATAATTTTCTACTGTTTTGTTTCAACTGAACAGAAACTGGACTTTTGCCATATATATATATATATATATATATATATATATATATATATATATATATATATATATATATATATATATATATATATATATATATATATATATTAGCTTTATTTAACATAGAAAAAATATCAATAAGAGTACGTGGTATACTATGAAACAAAATAACATATTTGGAATTGTGGTAAAATTTTTAGTAAAGAAAATCGTTATTTTAATTAAAATAAGCTATAAATAAAATAAAATAAATTATACATATTAAAGTGTAGGATAACTTTCGGCAACATTATTTCCGTTACAAATAGAAAGAAATGCAAGAGTTGCCAGAAATTCCTTTTTATCATGGTCTCGTTTCCGCATAAAATTGTATTGCAAGTGATATATATATATATAATAAATATAATATATATATATATATATATATATATATATATATATATATATATATATATATATATATATATATATATATATATATATATATATATATATATATATATATATATTAACTAAAAAATAATCCCGGGTAAACCGCAAAGATGGAATTAGCGGGACTCTCGCCCTACCGGTGTGGACGAAGGGTGGACTTCGTCCCCTCTGTTCCCGTCGAATCGACCCCTAAAAAAATAATAATAATAATTTTTGACATACAAATTTCATACGCTGATTCCAAATATGTTATTAGTTTTCTTGTACATATCGTAGTTTTCGAGATATCATGCGAGGGCTTTTGGTAAGTTTGGCCATATATATATATATATATATATATATATATATATATATATATATATATATATATATATATATATATATATATATATTCTTATATATATATATATATGCTCAACCTATATATATATATACTATATATATATATATATTATATGGGTTCGATGATTTTTTATATAGTAATTATATGATACTAACAATAAATTTGAGTGCTGATAAGCAGAATAAAATTTTTAAATAAATAAAAAACGAAATTATTTAATAAAATCGTACTTTTTTAAGCATCGTACGTTTGGCAGCTACCGGGAAGCGAGAAGACTGTAATATTTTCTGAAATGCAAAATCTTATTTAGAAAATACCCTAAAGCAGAGGAAAAAAGTTACGGCAAAGTAGATCTATCTAGGTTGGGTATAGGATTTACTGCATCGTCGATCCATATAGATTAGGTTTAGGTTAAATGCATCGCCGATCTATATATGATAGGTTTTGGCTTAAAACCTTATAGTTTAGGTTATGATAAGTTTAGTTGGGCCTACAGAATCAATATATGGAAAAAAAAATCAATGGAACAATTTTACCCCAAAAAATTTTTTTTTACCCTAACTTAAATTTATTCGCGTTTTAGAGCTAAATTATGTTTTCTTTCTCATGCAAAATGTATGTTTTTCCTTGTATTATTATTCAATTTTTAATATTTTCAAATTTCATATCTTTTTTATCAGCATTTTAATTAATTGTTAGTATCATATACTAACAATATGTTAAAAAATAAAAAAATGATTTTTTTTTTTTCATAACTCTAATATAAATATATATATATATATATATATATATATATATATATATATATATATATATATATATATATATATATATATATATATATATATGCTATGATAATATAAACAAATCAATTAAATATATATATATATTTATATATATATATATAATATATATATATAAGCTAATTCGATTCTATTATTTCCTTGATTAAAATTGGCACGTCGCTCATAAGATGGCTTCCAGGTATGACTATTTTTCATTAAAACTATTGTTTAGTTTTAATTACTTTTGATTCACATAAATATTATAAATTTGAATATTTATTCAATTTATTTAAAATTATAGTGTATAATTTTTAAAATTATTAAAATATAACATATATTTGTTAAAATAATTTGTTTGATTCATTATTTTCCTTCGATAATATTCTTCACCCTCAGTGACATCACGTACTGACGCTTAGAAGGTAAAATACCCCTAAAGCTTCCTTTGGAGAGTTGATTTAACATACGATATGTGTTTCATTTTCCTAAAGTAAATTTGAAATTTTTAAGTAAAATATTTTTAATGAATTTTATTGCTTTTCATAAATTTCGTATATTAAGCTGAAAAAATATGTTTTGGGAATAGGAAAAAGCTAATTTTTAATAATGTATTGTTATAAAAAGAGTATTTCATCGGGTAAAGGATGATTGTAAGAATTTTGTGATTTACTTATAGTAAGTCAGATTACATTGCTCTCTCTCTCTCTCTCTCTCTCTCTCTCTCTCTCTCTCTCTCTCTCTCTCTCTCTCTCTCTCTCTCTCTCTCTCTCTCTCTCTCTCTCTCTCTCTTTGAAAAAAATCGCAACTTACTAACGAATGATAAGCAATACGTCGAATTCAATACTATTTATTTGATCAACACTAAAATAAAAATTGATAAAAGAATGATTATTTGTAATAATTAATATAATTGTTTAAATTAAATTATTTCAATTTAAGAGTATCTTTTAGGTAAAGTATAATTTTTTTAAAGAATTTTTATTATTATTAT
>JABUQX010131683.1:0-2500 GCA_015478945.1 Trachelipus rathkii
AAAAGAGGAGATAATATATATATATATATATATATATATATATAGTATATATAAACTACTGTTGAAAAAAGGCAAAACATCCTTTAAGAAATTATATATATATATATAAATATATTATAACTACTGTTGAAAAAGTTATATTATATTATATAATATTATATATTATATATATTATTATATAAAATATATATATGTTATATATAATAAAATATATATATATATATTATATATATATATATATATATATATTTATATATATATATATATATATATTTATATATATTTATATATATATATATATATATATATATATATATATATATATATATATATATATATATTATATATAAATAGATACATGATTCAATATAAATCAACGGTATAATATATATATATATATATATATATATATATATATATATATATATATATATATATATATATATATATATATATATATTAATATATATATATATAATATATATAAAACTACTGTTGAAAAATGCAAAACATCCTTAAGAGTATCACCACTGAAACTCAAATTCCAATCGTCCTCAAATTAAGTGCCGGAGTGCTGTTCGTTTAAAATTTATAAAGCAATGGAAGTTCAAAAATAGAAGAAGAATGATTGGCCTAGAATTTGCCCGAAGAATACATGAAGGAAAAGGGAATATTTTTAAAGTAGGAGTTGAATGGCTGGACAGAGAATGGATAATAAAGTTTAGAAAGTCCAGCTACAGTAGGTACTCCTTAAAGGAGAAGATTTGCGACTATTGCAGCTAAAAAGTGAGTCAAAAGGGAAGAGAGTTTTATGTTAGTGTGGAGATCGACGCAACGAAAAGCACGTGACATCATCCATTAATTTGCTCTCCTTGTGAAGTCTGAAACAACGACCATTTTTATTTTTACCATCAACTCATTTTTAGGTATGCTTTGCATCAATGCATGGCAGTCTTTTAATTTTGAAAATAATCCTGGTTTTGTAAACTCTCTGGAAGATATAGGCCTTTGACCATCCAAACATAGATTTCATATATATATATATATATATATATATATAAATATATATATATTATATATTTGTTACCTAAAAATAATATCTACATCTATTTTTTTATATTATATAATATATATTTTTATATTTTTTTATTATTATTTTCTATAGAAATAAAAACTATATATTTTAATATAATGTATATATACTTTATATATATGGAGTATAAGTATTAATATCTATATATATATATACTATACGTATAGATATATATATATTAGACTATTATTATATAAATTATATATATTATATATATATATATATATATATATATATATATATATATATATATATATATATATAATATATATAAAAATATATATATATATTATATAATATATATATATATATATATATTATAATAATATATATTGTAAAATTTTTTTATAATTAATAACATTCATAAGAAGATTAAAACTCCCCCATCATAGTCTACTTTCAAGATAAAGGGATGGTTTGATTTTTGCTTAAGGCGGACCCCATTTTAGCCAAAATATTAAAATGAACCCAAAATTCTTAATTTTCAGCAAATTTTGATTAAATATAAAGCAAACCGCATCTTTTTCTGACCTCTAAAACGTCGTTTTCGGGTGTTTTTCTGTTTTTATAGTTATTTCATTTTATTTTTTTTTTTTTGAAAACCTATGTTTTTGACATTTTTTTGATAATCGTCTTACAATTTTTTACGAAATGACTTCAAACTTAAATTATACAAAGATTGGACTATTACCTAAAAACTGTTGTAAAGAAATATTGATATCTGACCCCAAATCCGAGCAATGGTCGGTTTCCAAAACCTACTTTTTTTGGTTATAAAATTGAAAAATTGCAAAAAAAAAAAAAAAAATTTGGGTCATCCGATCTGCATGAAATTTTCAGGGCATTTGTTGTCGGGAAGATACACATTTTTACTTAGATAATTTTCTTGTATATGCAGTAGTTTTGGATTTGTCTTTGGGACAAATTTTCAAAAACAAAAAATTGGGAAATTTGAAAAGGAAAAATTTTGAGTATGCAAAAAAATTATCTAATAAAAAAGATCATCTCGCCCGTCTATATACACTCTGAAAATTTCGTGCAGATCGAATGGCCAGATTTTTTTTTTTTTTTTTTTTTTTTTTTTTTTTTTTTTTTTTTTTTTTTTTTTTAATTTTAAAACAATAAGAGGTAGATTTTGAAAATCAACTATTGCTCGGATTTAGGGTAAAATATCAATATTTCTTTCCAGCAGGTTTTAGGTGATAAACCAATCTTTGTATATTTCAAGTTTGAAGTTATTTTGAAAAAAATTGCTGGACGAGTATCGAGAAATATCAAAAACTTAGGTTTTCAAATAAAAGAAAATACGGTAATAGTAGCGCAGAAGGGCTTCACCCCCGATTTTTATAAAAATCACAGGATATACTCTAAAAAAATAATAATGAAGAATAAAAAAAAACAAAAAAA
>JABUQX010131683.1:20000-25418 GCA_015478945.1 Trachelipus rathkii
AATGTTTAATACTTCTTAAGTAATGAATGGGGTTCTTCTTGGTTGGTTTTCAACTTTTTTAAGAAGTTTAAGTATATATATGTGAGGTTTGTGGGATTATGGTTGATTTTTAATAGTGTGACAAAATAAAATTGCATTGGGTCTTTTGGGTTGGGGATTTATTGTTTTATTTACAGATGGTTTCGTGGGTTGGTGCTGGCTGAGAATGATGAGGATTTTTTTTTTTATTCTACGAAATATTTTTGTTGCAAGACTATATGAGGATTTAGTGATTTAAGTGCATTTTTTACTAATTTTTTTTGGGATTGGGGTTAGATTAAATATTAATTATTATTGAGAGGTTTATAATTTGGTTTAGCTGGTCTTAATTGGGTTGTCTAATTTGTCTGAGAGGGTTTCTTTGTTTAAAGAAGGTATCGATGATTTGTTGAAGAGAAGTAGTTTAGTTGTGTGCTATGTGGGTGGTTTTTTAGACGTTTTTAGAATTTTTTTCTTATCGAAGTATTGTATTACTTTGCTGAGAAAGGCAAAATCAGTTGCCTTGAAGATTTTAGTGTCTAATCCCTATAAGGCCTGTAAAATACTGCTAATTTGCTTTCTAGAAGCTGATACGTTTTATACATATTTTTTGATACATGCTTTTATACGTGTTTTTTTATACATGTTTTTTTAAAGATGTGCATTTGAGGTGTTTTTGTTGAATTGTGATTAATATTAGAGCATGATCAGAAGAAAGAGCATAAAAAGTTTGCCAGGTTGTAGTGACTTGAGTTTGGATGGAACAGAAGGAGAGGTCATGGGCTGTGGTGGTTCTGGTTATATTGTAAAGGTCGTCGAGTGGGTTGGTTTCTGTTGTTTAGGATATTGAGTGAATGTAGTTGTCTTATAGGGTATCACCTCTGTGGGTGTGTGTGTTAAGCCATGCATATTAAGTTCTTTTATTGTGTTAAGGGGGACAGGTCAGAGACATAATCCCTCGGGCAGTGTTGAGATGTAGATGAAGAGATATAAAAATTAATTAGAGTATGTTTTTTTTTTGTTGACCTGAATTTTTGTGGATTAGTATGTGGATATTCGGTCAAAGTTCGTGAGGGGTTATATGTGATTTATGGTGTGTCGGAATTGGATACTTTTTATGTTAGTGTGATATGTGATAAAGTTATGTTTGGATGGATTCCCATCTTGTCTTCGAGTTGTATGGTTTGAAAATTCAGAGAGATAAGTTTGGGTGAGGCTTGGATCCCTGAATAAGTGTTGTATCTATATTGTATTGTATTGTATTGTATTGTATTGTATTGTATTGTATTGTATTGTATTGTATTGTATTGTATTGTATTGTATTGTATTGTATTGTATTGTATTGTATTGTATTGTATTGTATTGTATTGTATTGTATTGCATTGCATTGTATTTATTGTATTGTATTTATTGTATTGTATTGTATTGTATTGTATTGTATTGTATTGTATTGTATTGTATTGTATTGTATTGTATTGTATTGTATTGTATTGATATTTAATTGAAATACGTTGATTGAGTTATGGAGTAGAGATTTGAATTTCTGTATGTGTGTCTTCGCATAAGTGGCAGGACCATGTTGGAGATTTTGATTTGGGGTTTAATGGTTGGTGCCTTTTAAATGATACCAGAGTTGCCAAATGTCGCATAATACTGTGGTTTGTCCTCTACTAGATTGTCTGTTGTATTTGGGGCTGATATATACCCACAGACTAGGATTTAATTCTAAATATCCGGCTAATGAAAGGACTTGGGACGCGTACACCGGGTTTACGCACCTAAAATTCAAACGGAGAGCTCTGAGCCCAGACGGATTGCACCTCCTGCAGTAAGTGATGAGAGGTGTGTCCCTTTCAGGAGCGATAGCGACACCCCAATCCGACCTCTTGAAGTTCGAATCTTACAAGGGCAGCGGTTGAATTCACGGTCGGAGAGAGAGCATGGATATGAGAGACACATTCCGATTTATATAAATATATATGGTATATATATATATATATATATACAGCAATTTATTACATATATATATATATATATATATATATATATATATATATATATATATATATATATATAGTAGTATATAAATATATATATATATATATAAATATATATATATATATATATAGATAGATAGCAGCATATATATATATATATATATATATATATATATATATATATATATATATATATATATATATATATATATATATATATATATATATATATATATATTAAAAAAAATTGACACAGTAATAAAATTTTGAATCGTTCACATTTGTAAATATTTTATATATATATTTTTCAATTGTTTCGAAAAGTTTTAAATATATAATAGAAACAAATCATATGTCAATTCAAAAGTTTAAAATTTCGTAGAATAATTTCTGCTACCTTGAAAATTCTTCAGGTAATGGAAGAAACCATTTATTTAAAAGTTTCTTATTCTAATAACCAAAAGTCCAAATGCACGACATTATTGCACGGCTCATTTGGTCAATTTCTTACTTCCTTCTGCATCTTATTCTTGTCTTTTTTTCTGACCTTTTAATTCATATTTTTTAATTTTAAAAATTTCACAACACCATATATATTATATATATATATATATATATATATATATATATATATATATATATATATATATATAGTTATATATATATATATATATATATATATATATATATATATATATATATATATATATAGTATGTATATATATATATATATGATGAACCTTCAAATATTTTTGGAGCCACTGCTAAGGTCTCTTAACTTTAAGATGTAATGTAATTGGAACCAAAACAAATGAATTTAATTCCAGCTTTATTAAATTTCAAGTCGAGCAAGACACTTTGAAATATTTTAAGAAAATATTATATGAAAATATAAAAGTAACTTCTTTTATTTCAGAAATCTTTGCAAACAGCCTGCAAACTTGGGGCAAACATTGTTTGTATTTCTCGAAAAAAAAAACATTGTTTACTCACTGTTATAAATTTTAAATTAATTTTGTGTAACATTACAAGCATTCGACACTTTCCATATATATATATATATATAGTAGTATATATATATATATTATATATATGTTGTTATGTTGTTATATAGTAGTTATATATATATATATATATAGTATATAAAGAAAATATATATATATATAGGGTATATATTTATATATAATTATATATATATATATATATATATATATATATATATATATATATATATATATATATATATATATATATATATAGTTATATGTTTTATATTTATTGTTAAAAAGCCCTTGATTGCTAAAACAACATTAAGAGTAAAGTTTTAATTACATAAGCACTAATCACAATTATAAAAAATCACTGGAAACATATAAATAAGTAAATAAATAAATAATTGTTTTAATTTTCAAGCTTTCGTTCCCGAGGAAATAGGAACCTTGTCAAGAATATACGATGGTGGTAAAGGAATCAAAACTTTTGCGAGGAGCCTGATGATGATTATTTTTTTAGTTGGTTATTAGGGAGTGGAAGAAAGAGGAAGTATTCAGTGCGGCGTTCAATATGGTGTCAAAATTTGTATCTCCGGGAATGCGATTGAAGTTTGGGATGTTTTTTATGCAATATGATTCAGCTATTTTTCTGTATTTATGGTTTTTGATGTGTGCTATTGCTGACATTTGTGAAATGTTTATATGGTGGTTTTGTGTGGACCGGTGTAATGTTAGGGGGGAGTTTTGGTTGCCGGTATTGAGGTCATGTTTGTGTTCGTCTTTACGTCTTGTAAGATTGATGGTTTCTCCTATATAAACCGAGTCGCAGTTGCTACAGGGTATCTTGTACACGACTTGTTGAGAGGGAGTGTGGGGTTTGGGGGGGCGCAGGATTTTTTTGAGTGGGAGATTATTAGAAGGGACCAGAGTAATGTTAGGGAGGAGTTTTTTTATTTTTGTGGTTGGGATGTGAGGAATGGGTAAAAAGGTCGTGGTGGGGGTTTGTTTGGGGGTATTATTATAAAACTTGAGTTTAGCTTTTTTATAGGCAAGATGGAGTATGTGTTTGGGGTATAACAGTTTGGTGAACGTGGTACGAAGAAAATTGAGTTCAATGTTCAAAAAGGGGGGGGAGCAGATTTTTAAGGCTCTTAAGTAAAAAGAAGAGAGTGTAGCTATTTTGGTGTGTTTAGAGTGGGCGGAAAACCAGTGAATGTAACAAGGTTGGGAGGTGGGTTTTCTGTAAACGCTGAAGTGTAGGTTGTGAGCAACATTTGTATGTATGAGGGTATCTAGGAAAGGGAGTGTGTTGTTTTGGGGGATTTCTATAGTAAATTGAATAGCAGGGTGTATATTATTGATAGTGTTAAGGATATGAAGTGGGTCTTTTTCTTTGGGGATGGCTGCAAATATGTCGTCAACATATCTCAGCCATGTTGATTGATGGAGGGAGGGGTGGGGGAGGATGTGGAAATGTTCTAAAAGTTCCATATAAATGTTACTTAAAGTGGGGGATAAAGGGGACCCCATGCTCAGTCCGGAAGATTGTTTATAGAAGGAGTGATTGAATTGAAAAAAATTGTGATCGAGTGTTAGGTGGATTAATTGTTTGAGCATGGGGAAAGGATATTGTAGAGTGATATCATTTTGATTTAGATATTGTTCGAGAAGAGAAAGAGCGTGGGGGACTGGTACAGAGGTAAACAATGATATGACGTCGTAACTAACTATGTTGTGAGTGTGGATGTTGATGTGGCGTGTTTTAGTGATGAAATCATCTGTGTTGGAAAGATGAGTGTGGGATATGGAATTGATGAGAGGGTTAAGTTGGGATGATAACCATTTGGAGAGTTTATATGTTGAGCAGTTAGTGTTGGCTATGATAGGTCTGAGGGGGGTGTTGGGTTTATGTATCTTGGGCACCCCGTAGAACTGCGACAATTGAGCCATGTGGGATTTGAGTGAAGTTTCTAAGGTGGGGTGATCTTTTAAAATGGTTTTTAAGGATTGGTTGAAAGAGTGTTGGGAGTTACTGAGGGGGTTTTTGTTAAGGTGGATGTATGTTGCAGGGTCGTTTAGCAGATTTAGGCATTTAGTTGTGTACTCTTGTGTATCCATAATAACGATTCGACTGCCTTTATCCGATCTGGAGATGACTATATTATTATTCTTTTTAAGTGATGCGATGGCGTGATAGAATTTGATGGGGAACTTTTGATCTTGTAGTGCATTGATTGTAGAAGAAATTATGATGCCGGTCAGGATGTCATTATTGCAGGATTTATTTTTATCGATCTTTTTCCAGGTGTTAAGGTCATGTATCAATTGTAGCCAAGGATCTCTCTGTTCTAAGGCTAATGAGATGCCGTAGCCGAGTACTAACTTTTCATCATTGCTTAAAGTAAGCAATG